>JAAAWM010010358.1:0-39609 GCA_036873465.1 Thinopyrum obtusiflorum | reverse complement strand
AGGTAGTAAGCACAGGAGCCGGGCAACCCAACTATTGACCAAAGACATGATTTGGAGCTGATGCATATAAGGCCAAACTTGTGACGCTGAAGTGTGCTGAAAAGCTGTTCGGACTTGTCGGCAACTTCATGTGTTGCCGTATCGAGCCCCTGGCAATCATGCCGAGGTGCGTTCGTGAAACAACCAAAGAAGCAAAATTCAGTGCGTAGAAAAAGCGAATACTGAATACGGGTTATGTTCACTGGAATCTGTCAAACGCAATTTTACAGATTATAACGCCCCTACCTGGGCTATTTAACATGCCGGGGGCTGAGGAAAAGGCACTTTACAGGTTTAAAATAAAGAGTGCGGTCTTACAAAAATCATTAGGACCTCCTGTCGCATGTCTGCGCTGCCTTGCCTCGGATAAAGGACTCCTTACTAGGAATAGCCTTTGGTTATTTATAAGAAGCCGAACTTTAGAAAGAGTCTGTAAGATGACCAGGCTTTGAATCACCTGTTGTAAAAGATAAAAAATAGTTAGAAAAAGTAAAAAGACTATGAGGGTGTGGACCGCATAGTAGGCCTGTCCGTACTGTGCCTCCGCCGATGACCATGCATAATTATGTATGCGCGGTATAAACTTCGCGGCTACAAGGGGCGGGCGACGGAAGCCAAACTGCTAATCCAGCTCTGAGATTGATTGGTCCTGTTTAGTAGAGACCGGCGGCTTGACGGCCGATGAGATACGCGGCTTGATAAGGCCGCTTTGTACTTCGGCTGCTGTAGCCATAGTACGCTCCTCTGTACGGAGGGAGCATTCCGTATTTCCGTTTATCGTGATGACACCGCGTGGACCGGGCATCTTAAGATTGAAATAGGTGTAATGTGGGACCGCATTAAAACGAGTAAAAGTGGCACGTCCGAGTAGTGCATGGTAGCTGCTTCGGAATGGGACAATATCGAAGGTCAAGCCTTCGCTTCTAAAGTTGTTCGGCGAGCCGAAAACGACTTCCAATGTAATTGAGCCCGTGCAGTGAGTTTCTATGTTGGACACGGCTCCCTTGAAGGTAGCTGTGGTGGGCTTGATTCATGAAGGATCAATGCCCATTTTGCGGACAGTGTCTTGGTAGAGTAGATTAAGACTACTGCCGCTATCCATAAGGACTTTTGTGAGATGGAACCCATCGATAATTGGATCGAGGATCAGAGCTGCCGAACTTTCATGACGGATATTGGCTGGGTGGTCCTTGCGATCAAAAGTGATCGGGCAGGCCGTCCGTTGGCTTAATTTTGGGGTGCCTGGCTCTATGGCATTGGCGTCCTATGGTGCGTGCTTGCGCTACTCTGTAGGGATGTGTGTCACGTATACCATGTTGACTGTTTTTACTTCGAAGGGAAATTGCTTCTGACCCCCGGTGTTCAGTTGGTGAGTCTCTTCGTCCTCGCTGTCACTGGGCAGCCCCTTCCCCTTGTGTTCGGCGTTAAGCTTGCCGGCTTGTTTGAAGACCCAACAGCTTTTGTTGGTGTGATTGGCTGGTTTATCGGGGGTGCCATGAATCTGGCAGGGCTGATCCAGTATCTTGTCTAAATTGGATGGTTCATCTCTGTTTGCCTTGAATGGCTTTTTCCGTTGACCGGTTTTGGAGCCGCTGAATCCGGCGTTTACTGCCGTGTCTTGCGTTCCTTCATTATTATTTCGACGCTTGTGTTTATTGCGTCGTGGCTTGCCGTTGCCGTCTCGAACTTCGGAAGTTCCGGATCACTGGTGCTGTTGCTTCTACGAGCGAGCCAACTATCTTCTCCCGCGCAAAAGCAGGCCATCAGGGCGGTAAGGGCTGCCATGGATTTTGGTTTTTCTTGACCGAGGTGGCGGGCAAGCCATTCATCTCGGATGCTATGTTTAAAGGCCGCGAGGGCTTCGGCGTCCGGACAATCGACAATTTGGTTCTTTTTAATTAGGAACCTAGTCCAGAGCTTCATGACTGACTCCCCGGGCTGCTGGATGATGTGATTTAGGTCGTCGGCATCCAGAGGCCGGACATATGTACCTTGAAAGTTAGCGCGGAAGGCGTCTTCCAAGTCTTCCCAGCTACTAATGGAGTTCTCTGGGAGGCTGTTCGGCCAGTGCCGCGCTGGTCCCTTTAATTTTAGTGGGAGGTATTTGATGGCGTGGAGGTCATCTCCGCGTGCCATGTGGATATGGAGAAGGAAATCTTCAATCCATACTGCGGGATCTGTTGTTCCATCATATGATTCGATATTCATGGGTTTAAACCCTTCCGGGAATTCATGTTCCATTACTTCATCAGTGAAGCAGAGGGAATGTGCGGTGCCTCTATATCGGGCCAAGTCGCGACGTAGTGCAGATGTAGTCCGTCTGCGGTTTTCGGCCCGGGCGTGGTTATGTTTGTCACGTCCGGCTAGATGGTCATCGTCGCGCGTCAGGGCGCGCCCCCGTGATCCGTAGATCGATCTGGTCTGACCTGCTATATTGTCCAGATCCTGCCGCTAGTCATAAGTATGACCCCGGGCTGTTATGTCTCTGCTTTTGCGGCGAGGTAGTATGGGCTGGTGTTCGGCTTGAGTTGCCGCTTTGTCCCAGCCACGTGGTGGTCGGTCAGCCGCATTATGCGTTGATGGCATGGGCTCAAGTGCCTCGTCATCGAATTGGGGTAGCAGTTTACGCTTTGGGTAACTTTTAATGGGGCGCTTGAGTCCGTATTCCTCGGCTGCCAGGACATCAGTCCATCTGTCGTTGAGTAGATCTTGATCAGCTTGAAGTTGCTGTTGTTTCTTTTTCAGGCTACTCGCAGTGGCTATTAGTCGGCGCTTAAAGCGCTCCTGCTCGATGGGTTCCTCAGGCACGATAAAGTCCTCATCGCCGAGGCTCACCTCATCTTCCGAGAGTGGAAGATAGTTGCTATCCTCCGAGTCTTCATTTTTGGCCTGTTCGTAAGGGCTGACTTGCCCATCTTCCCTAACGTCCTGTTCGGAAGTCAGCTTGACGGGATCTTCTTTGTCTTCGACATCGTTCGGAGTATTGTTTTCTCTCGTGCCGGTATTGCTGTCTTTTCCACGGCGTGATTTAGAGCGGTGCCGCTGACGTCGGCGCTTTGGCTGTATCTCAGGAGGTTTATCCTCGACTGGATCTTTCTCGTTATCGCCGTTATTCTCTTTGGGAGTATCCACCATGTACATGTCATACGAGGAGGTGGCTGTCCAGCGCCCGGTAAACGGCGGGTTTTGGGCCTGCTCCTCTCCGGCATCGTCGTCCATGCCGTCGATGTCTTCGGAGTCATAATCGAGCGTGTCGGTTAAGTCTTCGACAATGGCAATGAAGTGGGCGGTGGGTGGGAAGGGAAATTCTCTGTCATCAGCCTCCAGTTCAAACCGGATATAATTCGGCTGTGAGTCCCCCGATAAGGAGAGGGTTTTTAATGAGTTTAGTACATCACCCAAAGGTGAGTGCCGGAAGATGTCCGCGGAGCTGAACTCAACGATCGGTGTCCGATCGAGCTCGATGGGCGTGGACGCACGCGGTTCGGAACCTGTGGCCGGAGACGAATCCGAGGTTCCGGTAACACAGATCCCGTTCGAGGTTGGGTCTGTGTGCGGCTCCAACGCCGCCGAGTCTGCGGCTTCCATGGCGGGGTTGAGCTTCCCATCCTCGGATGGCGCAATCTGCTCCGAATCTAGGGCTAGAGCAGTTACAGGCGCTACCTCCTGGACATGGTCTGATGACAGATCTAGGTCATGTTCATCGTGGTGGCAGGGAGCGGCTGCCATAGGCTCGAATCCATCGAAGATCAAGCCCCCGCGGATATCAGCAACGTAGTTCAAGCTTCCAAACCTGGCCTGATGGCCAGGGGTGTAGCTGTCGATCTGCTCTAGATGGCCAAGCGAGTTGGCCCGCAGTACGAAGCCACCGAATACGAAGATCTGGCCGGGGAGAAAGACCTCCCTCAAGGCAGCATCGTTGTGGATGATTGATAGAGCCATCGAGTCTTCTAGCGACGACACAGTGGAACTCTCCATGAAAGCACCAATGTCGGTGTCAAAACCGGCGGATCTCGGGTAGGGGGTCCCGAATTGTGCGTCTAAGGTCGATGGTAACAGGAGACGGGGGACACGATGTTTACCCAGGTTCAGGCCCTCTCTATGGAGGTAATACCCTACGTCCTGCTTGATTGATCTTGATGAATATGAGTATTGCAAGAGTTGGTCTACCACGAGATCGTAATGGCTAAAACCCTAGAAGTCTAGCCTGTCTGATGATGATTGCCTCTACGGACTAAACCCTCCGGTTTATATAGACACCGGAGGGGACTAGGGTTGTACAAAGTCGGTTACACAGAAAGGAATCTTCATATCCGAACACCAAGCTTGCCGTCCACGCCAAGGAGAGTCTATCCGGACACGGGTGAGAGTCTTCTGTCTTGTATCTTCATGGCCCATTAGTCCAGCCCACATTACGTAGCCTGGACGCCCGAGGACCCCTTAATCCAGGACTCCCTCAGTGCCCCCCTCAACCACCTCGTCCTCGCTGCTATCAGAAACCTGATGCCCGCCACCATCAACATGGCCACTCGGCCCCTCAGGCGGATCCTACCAGGTACCCCATCCGGACGTCTCCTGGGACGTAGCCTGGTCCTAAAATGAAAGATGAAATAGTACATAGTGAGAGGTTGTGCAACTAGGATGATTTTCTGTACCAGCTTTTTTAATGAATTGGAGACGATGATGGCGAAGAGGTCGAAAGACACCAATGGCTTTCGAGTTCTTCACCATCATCGTCTAAAATTCGTTAAAAAAACTGTTACAGAATATCATCCTAGTTGCACAACCTCTCACTACGTATTGTTTCATCTTTGGTTTCTCTTTCTACGCTTTGATTTTTTGTCATGAGTCAGTTTGGGTGTTTCAAGTTTCAACACTTGGCTTTTAATCCTCGGCGATCATCGACCCCTCGACCCTCGACCCCTCGCCCCTCGGCCCCTCGCCGAACGTCGACCCCTCGGCGATCCTCGACCCCTCGACCCCTCGCCGACCTGTCGAACACCTTCACTGTGAGCATGGTGCGGCTGTTGTCGTAGCTTAAGATGCGGACATGCCCGAGCTGAAGGTCATCGGCGCGGGAGAACTGCTTCCATCCGTTCTTCGCGCACGGATGGAAGCAGTTCACCCACGCTCATGATCTTCAGCTCGGGGACGTCCTCATCTTAAGCTATGACACCAGTCGGTCAGCACTCGGACCGGAAGATCCTCGACCATCGACCCCTAGACCCTCGACCCCTCGGCCCTCGACCCCTCGACCCCTCGGCGATCGGCGATCCTCGACCCTCTGCCCCGACCCTCGACCCCTTGGCGACCAGTGATCCTTGACCCTCTGCCCCGACCCTCAACCCCTTGGCGACCGGCGATCCTCGACCCGGTTCCGTCGGCACCGATGCACCCCTAACCTCGACCCTCGACCCCTCGAAGAAGAAGAAGAAGAAGAAGAAGAAGAAGAAGAAGAAGAAGAAGAAGAAGAAGAAGAAGAGGAGGAGGAGGAGGAGGAGGACAAGAAAATAAGAAGAAGAAGAAGAAGACGAAGAAGAAGAAAAGGAGAAGAGGAGGAGGAGGAGGAGAAGAAGAAGAAGAAGAAGAAGAAGAAGAAGAAGACGATGACGAGGAGGAGGAGGAGGAGGAGGAGAAGAAGAAGAAGAAGAGGAAGAAGAAGAAGAAGAAGAAGAAGAAGAAGAGGAAAAAGGAAAACCGGGTCGAGGATCCTCGACCCGGTTCCGTCGGTGCCGACGTACCCCGTCGGCGATCCTCGACCCGGTTTTCCTTTTTCCTCTTCTTCTTCTCCTTTTTTTTCTTCTTCTTTTTCTCCTCCTCCTCCTCCTCCTCCTCGTCTTCTTCTTCTTCTTCTTTCCTTCTCCTCCTCCTCTTCTTCTTCCTCTTTTTCTTCTTCCTTCTTTTCCTTTTTCCTCTTCTTCTTCTCATCTTCTCCTCTTTTTCTTCTTCTTCTTCTTCTCCTCCTCCTCCTCCTCCTCCTCCTCCTCCTTTTCTTCTTCTTCTTCTTCTTCCCCCTTCTACTAATTCTTCTTTTCTTCTTCTTCTTTTTTCATATTTTTTTACTTCCTTTAATTATGACTAATTAACTAAAACCTAGCACTAATCTAATCTAGCACTAAACCTACCACTAACATATCTAATCTAATCTAACAATTAAACAGCAAAAAAAAAGAAAAAAAATGGGCTCACCGGAGAGGGCGTCCCCCCCCCCCCCCCCCCCCCCCCCCCCCCCCCCCCCCCCCCCCCCCCCCCCCCCCCCCCCCCCCCCCCCCCCCCCCCCCCCCCCCCCCCCCCCCCCCCCCCCCCCCCCCCCCCCCCCCCCCCCCCCCCCCCCCCCCCCCCCCCCCCCCCCCCCCCCCCCCCCCCCCCCCCCCCCCCCCCCCCCCCCCCCCCCCCCCCCCCCCCCCCCCCCCCCCCCCCCCCCCCCCCCCCCCCCCCCCCCCCCCCCCCCCCCCCCCAGAGGGGGCGGGGTGGGGCACGGCCGTTAGTTAAGTTAAACTATTGTCGTCTGCCCCGCCTTTGTCGTCTGCCTTTTTGCTCTTTGCCATCCGCTAGCAGACGGCAAAGAGGGGGACTGTTAGATTTTGCTATAAGCAGCTCGTTAGTGGGGCCAACCTCCCTCTTTGTCGTCAGCTAGCTGACGGCAAAGCTTCTTTGCCGTTCGCTAGCTGACGGCAAAGAAGTGCTGATGGCAAATATGATCTTTGCCATCAGCCACTTCTTTGCCGTCTGTTTTTTGGAAGCTGACGGCAAAGACCTCCTTTGCCGTCCGCGAGCAGACGGCAAAGAAGTTGCAGATGCTTGCGAGAGGGGTTAATCATAAGTGGGAGGCTTGTCCAAGTAAGGGCAGCACCCAAGCACCGGTCCATCCACATATCAAATTATCTAAGTAACGAGCGCGAATCATATGAGCATGATGAAAACTAGCTTGACAGTAATTCACATGTGTCCTCGGGGGCACTTTGCTTTATATAAGAGTTTGTCCAGGCTTGTCCTTTGCTACAAAAAGGATTGGGCCACCTTTCTGCACCCTAGTTACTTTTGTTACTTGTTACCCGTTACGATTTATCTTATCACACAACTATTTGTTACCGATAATTTCAGTGCTTGCAGAGAATACCTTGCTGAAAACCGCTTGTCATTTCCTTCTGCTCCTCGTTGGGTTCGACACTCTTACTTATCGAAAGGACTATGATATATCCCCTATACTTGTGGGTCATTAAGACTCTTTTCTGGCGCCGTTGCCGGGGAGTGAAGCACCTTTGGTAAGTGGAATTTGGTAAGGAAACATTTATATAGTGTGCTGAAATTTACTGTCACTTGTCACTATGGAAAATAATCCTTTGAGGGGCTTGTTCGGGGTATCTTCACCTCGACCCAAAGAGCAAAGAGTTGCTCCTCAACCTACTGCACCTACTGAAAATATTTATTATGAAATTCCTTCGGGTATGATAGAGAAACTGCTAGCTAATCCTTACGCAGGAGATGGAACATTACATCATGATATGCACCTAATCTTTGTGGATGAAGTTTGTGGATTATTTAAGCTTGCAGGTTTGCCCGAGGATGATGTTAAGAAGAAGGTCTTCCCTTTATCTTTGAAGGGAAAGGCATTGACATGGTATAGGCTATGTGATGATATTGGATCATGGAACTACAACCGATTGAAATTGGAATTTCATCAGAAGTTTTATCCTATGCATCTGGTTCATCGTGATCGGAATTATATTTATAATTTTTGGCCTCGTGAAGGAGAAAGTATCGCTCAAGATTGGGGGAGGCTTAAGTCAATATTATATTCATGCCCCAATCATGAGCTCTCAAGGGAAATTATTATTCAGATTTTTACTGCTCGGCTTTCTCGTAATGATCAATGCATGCTCAACACTTCTTGTACTGGTTCTTTTATGAAGAAGACTATTGAATTCAAATGGGATTTATTGGAAAGAATTAAACGCAACTCTAAAGATTGGGAACTCGACGAAGGTAATGAGTCAGGTATAAACCTTAAGTTTGATTGTATTAAATCTTTCATGGATACCGATGATTTTCGTGAATTTAGCACTAAATATGGACTTGACTCTGAGATAGTAGGTTCCTTTTGTGAATCATTTGCTACTCATGTTGATCTCCCTAAGGAGAAGTGGTTTAAATATCATCTCCCATTGAAGTAAAAGTAGTAGAACCTATTAAAGTTGAAGAAGAAACCATTACTTATAATGTTGATCCTATTGTTCCTGCTGCTTATATTGAGAAACCACATTTCCCTGTTAGAATAAAGGATCATGCTAAAGCTTCAGTTGTGGTTCATAAGAGTAATACTAGAACACCTACACCCCCTGAACAAATTAAAGTTGAACCTAGTATTGCTATGGTTAAAGATCTCTTGGTCGATAATATTGATGAGCATGTTATTTATTTCTGTGGTGAAGCTGCTAGAATTGCTAAACCTGATATTAAAGATAAACATAGACCCGTTGTTGGCATGCCCGTTGTTTCTGTTAAAATAGGAGATCATTGTTATCATGGTTTATGTGATGTGGGTGCTAGTGTGAGTGCAATTCCTTATACCTTATATCAAGAAATTATGAATGATATTGCACTTGCTGAGATAGAAGATATTAATGTTACTATTAAGCTTGCCAATAGAGATACTATATCACCAATTGGGATCGTTAGAGATGTTGAAGTCTTGTGTGGGAAAATAAAATACCCTGCTGGTTTTCTTGTTCTTGGTTCCCCACAATATGATTTTTGTTCCATTATATTTGGTAGACCTTTCTTGAATACTATTAATGCTAGGATAGACTGTGAGAAAGAAATTGTTACTGTAAGTTTTGGGGATGTGTCTCATGATTTTAATTTCTCTAAATTTTGTAGACAACCCCATGATAAAGAATTGCCTAGTAAGGATGAAATCATTGGTCTTGCTTCTATTGCCGTGCCTCCTACTGATCCTTTAGAACAGTATTTGCTAGATCATGAAAATGATATGTTTATGAATGAAAGAAAGGAGTTAGATGAAATATTCTTTAACCAAATGCCTATTTTGAAACACAATTTGCCTGTTGAAATCCTTGGAGATCCTCCTCCACCCAAGGGTGATCCCGTGTTTGAGCTTAAACAATTACCTGATACTTTGAAATATGCTTATCTTGATGAAAAAAAGATATATCCTGTTATTATTAGTGCTAACCTTTCAGAGCATGAAGAAAAGAAATTATTGAAAACTCTGAAGAAGCACCGTGCCGCTATTGGATATACTCTTGATGATCTTAAAGGCATTAGTCCCACTCTATGTCAGCATAAAATTAATATGGAGCCTGATGCTAAACCAGTCATTGATCACCAATGACGGTTAAATCCCAAGATGAAGGAAGTGGTAAGAAATGAAATACTAAAGCTTCTGGAGGCAGGTATAATTTATCCTATTGCTGATAGTAGATGGGTAAGTCATGTTCATTGTGTCCCTAAGAAGGGAGGTATTACTGTTGTTCCTAATGATAAGAATGAATTGATCCCACAAAGAATTGTAACAGGTTATAGAATGGTAATTGATTTTCGCAAATTAAACAAAGCAACTAGAAAAGATCATTACCATCTACCTTTTATTGATCAAATGCTAGAAAGACTATCCAAACATACACATTTTTGCTTTCTAGTTGGTTATTCGGGTTTCTCTCAAATACCTGTGTCAAAAGAGGACCAAGAAAAGATCACTTTTACTTGCCCTTTCGGTACCTTTTCTTATAGACATATTCCTTTTGGTTTATGCAATGCACCTGCTACCTTTCAAAGATGTATGACTGCTATATTCTCTGACTTTTGTGAAAAGATTATTAAGGTTTTCATGGATGATTTCTCTGTTTACGGAACTTCTTTTGATGATTGCTTAAGCAACCTTGATCGAGTTTTGCAGAGATGTGAAGAAACTAATCTTGTCTTGAATTGGGAGAAGTGCCACTTTATGGTTAATGAAGGTATTGTCTTGGGGCATAAAAATTTTTAAAGAGGTATTGAAGTTGATAAAGCTAAAGTAGATGCTATTGAAAAGATGCCGTGTCCTAAAGATATCAAAGGTATAAGAAGTTTCATTGGTCATGCTGGTTTCTATAGGAGGTTTATTAAAGACTTCTCTAAAATTTCTAGGCCTCTCACTAATCTTTTGCAAAAAGATGTTCCTTTTGTTTTTTATGATGATCTTGTAGAAGCATTTGAAATACTTAAGAAAGCCTTGATTTCTGCACCTATTGTTCAACTGCCTGATTGGAATTTACCCTTTGAAATTATGTGTGATGCTAGTGATTATGTTGTTGGTGCTGTTCTAGGATAAAGAGTTGATAAAAAATTGAATGTTATTCATTATGCTAGTAAAACTCTAGACAGTGCCCAGAGGAATTATGCTACTAGTGAAAAGGAATTTTTAGCAGATGTTTTTTCTTGTGATAAGTTCAGATCTTATATTGTTGATTCCAAAGTAACTATTCACACTAATCATGCTGCTATTAAATACCTTATAGAAAAGAAAGATGCAAAACCTAGACTTATTAGATGGGTTCTCTTACTGGAAGAATTTGATTTGCATATTATTGATAGAAAGGGAGCTGAGAACCCCGTTGCAGACAACTTGTCTAGGTTAGAAAATGTTCTTGATGACCCACTGCCTATTGATGATAGCTTTCCTGATGAGCAATTAGCTATCATAAATGCTTCTCGTAATACTCCATGGTATGTTGATTATGCTAATTACATTATTGCTAAATTTATAGCACCTAGTTTCACATACCAGCAAAAGAAAAGGTTTTTCTATGATTTAAGACATTACTTTTGGGATGACCCACACCTTTATAAAGGAGTAGATGGTGTTATTAGACGTTGTGTGCCTGAGCATGAACAGGAACAGATCCTACGCAAGTGCCACTCCGAAGCTTATGGAGGATACCATGCTGGAAACAGAACTGCACACAAGGTATTGCAATCTGGTTTTTATTGGCCTACTCTCTTCAAGGATGCCCGTAAGTTTGTCTTGTCTTGTGATGAATGCCAGAGAATTGGCAATATTAGTAGACGTCGTGAAATGCCTATGAATTATTCACTTGTTATTGAACCATTTGATGTTTGGGGCTTTGATTATATGGGACCTTTTCCTTCCTCTAATGGGTATACACATATTTTAGTTGCTGTTGATTACGTTACTAAGTGGGTAGAAGCTATTCCAACTAGTAGTGCTGATCATAACACTTCTATTAAGATGCTTAAAGAAGTTATTTTTCTGAGGTTTGGAGTCCCTAGATATTTGATGTCTGATGGTGGTTCACATTTTATTCATGGTGCTTTCCATAAAATGCTTGCTAAATATGATGTCAACCATAGAATTGCATCTCCATATCACCCTCAGTCTAGTGGCCAAGTAGAATTAAGCAATAGAGAGATTAAATTAATTTTGCAAAAGACAGTTAATAGATCTAGAAAGAATTGGTCTAAGAAACTTGATGATGCATTATGGGCTTATAGAACTGCTTATAAAGACCCTATGGGTATGTCTCTGGATAAAATGGTTTATGGAAAAGCATGTCACTTACCTCTTGAACTAGAACATAAAGCTTATTGGGCTATTAAAGAGGTCAACTATGATTTCAAACTTGCTGGTGAGAAGAGGTTATTTGACATTAGCTCACTTGATGAATGGAGAACCCAAGCCTATGAGAATGCCAAGTTGTTTAAAGAAAATTTAAAAGATGGCATGACAAAAGGATACAGAAGCATGAGTTTAATGTAGGTGATCATGTTTTGCTATACAACTCTCGTTTAAGATTTTTTGCAAGAAAGCTTCTCTCTAAATGGGAAGGTCCTTACATTATCAAGGAGGTCTATCATTCCGGTGCCATTAAGATCAACAATGCCGAAGGCACTAACCCGAAGGTGGTAAACGGTCAAAGAATCAAACATTATATTTCAGGTACTCCCATAAATGTTGAGACAAATATTATTAATACCGTGACACCGGAGGAGTGATGGAAATATGCCCTAGAGGCAATAATAAAATGTTATTATTATATTTCCTAAATCATGATAAAGGTTTAGTATTCATGCTAGAATTATATTGATCGGAAACTTAAATACATGTGTGAATACATAAACAAACACCGTGTCCCTAGTGAGCCTCTACTAGACTAGCTCATTGATCAAAGATGGTTAAGGTTTCCTAACCATGGACATGAGTTGTCATTTGATAACGGGATCACATCATTAGGAGAATGATGTGATGGACAAGACCCATCCGTTAGCTTAGCATAATGATCGTTCAGTTTGTTGCTATTGCTTTCTTCATGTCAAATACATATTCCTTCGACTATGAGATTATGCAACTCCCGGATACCGAAGGAATACCTTGTGTGCTATCAAATGTCACAACGTAACTGGGTGATCATAAAGATGCTCTACAGGTATCTCCGAAGGTGTTTGTTGAGTTGGCATAGATCGAGATTAGGATTTGTCACTCCGAGTATCGGAGAGGTATCTCTGGGCCCTGTCGGTAATACACATCATAAGCTTGCAAGCAAATGACTAAGGAGTTAGTCACGAGGTGATGTATTATGGAACGCGTAAAGATACTTGCCGGTAATGAGATTGAACTAGGTATTAAGATACCGACGATCGAATCTCGGGCAAGTAACATACCGATAGACAAAGGGAATTACGTATGTTGTCATAACGGTTCGACCGATAAAGATCTTCATAGAATATGTAGGAGCCAATATGTGCATCCAGGTTTCACTATTGCTTATTGACCTAAGAGGTGTCTCGGTCATGTCTACATAGTTCTCGAACCCGTAGGGTCCACACGCTTAACGTTCGTTGACGATATAATGTTATATGAGTTATATGATTTGGTGACCGAATGTTGTTCGGAGTACCGGATGAGATCACGGACATGACGAGGAGTCTCGGAATGGTCGAGAGGTAAATATCGATATATAGGACGATGGTATTTGGACACCGGAAGTGTTTCGGGACATACCGGGAAGGAATCGGGTCACCGAAAGGGGTTCCGGGCACCCCCCCCCCCCCCCCCCCCCCGGCAAGTTATGGGCTTAATGGGCTAAAGGGAGGGACAGACCAGCCCACTAGGGGGCTGGTGCGCCCCTCCACTTGTTTGGACAGCCCTAGGGAAGGAAAAGGAGGAGGGCTAGCCCCTCCTGCCTTTCCCTCTCATGGGAGAAAGGAAAGGGAGGGGCGCCACCCTCCCCTGCCTTTCCCCGCACTCCAAATAAGGAAAGAAGGGAGCGTGGCTTGGGAGGGACCCCAAGTAGGATTCCTCCTACTTGGGCGCCTCCTTTGGCTGCTCCTCCCTCCCTCCCACCTATATATATGTGGGAGGGGGGCGCCTAGCACACACCAGACAATTGCCTAGCCGTGTGCGGCGCCCCCCTCCACCGTTTACACCCTCGGTCATATTTTCGTAGTGCTTAGGCGAAGCCCTGCGAGGATCACATCACCATCACCATCACTGTCACCATGCCGTCGTGCTAACGGAACTCATCTACTACCTCGATGACTTGCTGGATCAAGAAGGCGAGGGACGTCACCGAGCTGAACGTGTGAAGAACGCGGAGGTGACGTGCATTCGGTACTTGATCGGTTGACGTGAGAAGAAGTTCGACTACATCAATCGTGTTGTGAAATACTTTCACTTACGGTCTATGAGGGTATGTAGAGACACTCTCCCCCTCGTTGCTATGCATCTCCATGGATAGATCATTGCGTGTGCGTAGAAAAAAAATTGTTTTCCATGCAACGTTTCCCAACAGTGGCATCATGAGCCAGGTCTATGCGTAGATGATATGCATGAGTAGAACACAAAGAGTTGTGGGAGGTGATAGTCATACTGCTTACCACCAACGTCTTATTTTGATTCGGCGGTATTGTAAGATGAAGCGGCCCGGACCAACCTTACATGTCCACATCCATGACACCGGTTCCACCGACAGACATGCAACTAGTTTTGCATAAAGGTGGCTGGCGGGTGTCTGTTTCTCCTACTTTAGTTGAATCGAATTTGACTACGGCCGGTCCTTGAAGAAGGTTAAAACAGCAAACTTGATGAAACATCATTGTGATTTGATGCGTAGGTAAGAACGGTTCTTGCTAGAAGCCCGTAGCAGCCACGTAAAACTTGCAACAACAAAGTAGAGGACGTCTAACTTGTTTTTGCAGGGCATGTTGTGATGTGATATGGTCAAGACATGATGTGATATACGTTATTGTATGAGATGATCATGTTTTGTAAAAGTTATCAGCAACTGGCAGGAGCCTTATGGTTGTCGCTTTATTGTATGAAATGCAAACGCCATGTAATTGCTTTACTTTATCACGATGCGTTAGCGACAGTTGTAGAAGCAATAGTTGGCGAGACAACCACGATGCAACGATGGAAATCAAGGTGTCAAGCCGGTGACAATGGAGATCATGACGATGCTTTGGAGATGGAGATCAAAAGCACAAGATGATGATGGCCATATCATGTCACATATTTTGATTGCATGTGATGTTTATCTTTTATGCATCTTATTTTGCTTAGATCGACGGTAGCATTATAAGATGATCCCTTCACTAAATTTCAAGATAAAAGTGTTCTCCCCGAGTATGCACCGTTGCAAAAGTTCATCATTTTGAGACACCACGTGATGATCGGGTGTGATAGACTCTATGTTCACATACAACGGGTGCAGGACAGTTTTGCACATGCGGAATACTTGGGTTAAACTTGACGAGCCTAGCATGTACAGACATGGCCTCGAAACACTGGAGATCGAAAGATCGAACGTGAATCATATAGTAGATATGATCAACATAGTGATGTTCACCATTGATGACTACCCCATCTCTCGTGATCTTCGGACATGGGTTAGTTGATTTGGATCACATATCACTTAGATGACTTGAGGGATGTCTATTTAAGTGGGAGTTCTTAAGTAATTTGATTAATTGAACTTAATTTATCATGAACTTAGTCCTGATAGTATTTGCAAATCTATGTTGTAGATCAATAGCTCGCGTTATAGCTTCCCTATTTTTTAATATGTTCCTAGAGAAAACTAAGTTGAAAGATGATAGTAGCAATAATGCAGACTGGGTCCGTGATCTGAGGATTATCCTCATTGCTGCACAAAAGAATTATGTCCTTGATGCACCGCTAGGTGACAGACCTATTGCAAGAGCAGATGCAGACGTTATGAGTGTTTGGCAAGCTTGACATGATGACTACTTAATAGTTTAGTGCGCCATGATTTATGGCTTAGAACCAGGACTTCAAAAATGTTTTGAATGCCACAGAGCATATGAGATGTTTCCAAGAGCTGAAATTGGTATTTCAGACTCATGCCCGTGTCGGGAGGTATGAGATCTCTGACAAGTACTTTGCCTACAAGATGGAGCAGAATAAGCTCAACCAGTGAGCATGTGCTCAGAATGTCTGGGTACTACAATCACTTGAATCAAGTGGGAGTTAATCTTCCAGATAAGATAGTGATTGACACAATTCTCTAGTCACTATCACCAAGCTACTAAAACTTTGTGATGAACTATAATATGCAAGGGATGGCGAAAATGATTCCCGAGCTCTTCGCGATGCTGAAATCGGCGAAGGTAGAAATCAAGAAAGAGCATCAAGTGTTGATGATTAACAAGACCACTAGTTTCAAGAAAAAGGGCAAGGGAAAGAAAGGGAACTTCAAGAAGAATGGCAAGCAAGTTGCCGCTCCCATGAAGAAGCCCAAAAGCTGGACCCAAGCCTGAAACTGAGTGCCTCTACTGCAAAGGAAATGGTCATTGGAAGCGGAACTGCCCCAAATACTTGGCGGATAAGAAGGATGGCAAAGTGAACAAAGGTATATTTGATATACATGTTATTGATGTGTACCTTACTAGTGTTCGTAGTAGCCCGTGGGTATTTGATATCGGTTCAGTTGCTAAGATTAGTAACTTGAAACATGAGTTACAAAATGAACAGAGACTAGTTGAGGGAGAGGTGACAATGTGTGTTGGAAGTGATTCCAAGGTAGATAAGATCACCATCGCATACTCCCTCTACCTTCGAGATTAGTGTTGAACCTAAATAAATATTATTTGGTGTCTCCATTAAGCATGAATATGATTGGATCATGTTTATTGCAATACGGTTATTCATTTAAGTCAGAGAATAATTGTTGTTCTGTTTACATGAATAAAACCTTCTATGGTCATACACCCATTGTGACTGGTTTATTGAATCTCGATCGTAGTGATACACATATTCATAATATTAATGCCAAAAGATGCAAAGTTGATAATGATAGTGCAACATATTTGTGGCGCTGCCGTTTAGGTCATATTGGTGTAAAGCTCATGAAGAAACTCCATGCAGATGGACTTTTGGAATCACTTGATTATGAATCATTTGATACTTGCGAACCATGCCTCATGGGCAAGAGGAATAAAACTCTATTCTCCGGAACAATGGAGCGAGCTAATGACTTATTGGAAATAATACATACCGATGTATGCGGTCCGATGAGTATTGAGGCACGCGGCGGGTATCGTTATTTTCTGACCTTCACAGATGATTTGAGTAGGTATGGGTATATCTACTTAATGAAACACAAGTCTGAAATATTTGAAAATTTCAAAGAATTTCAGAGTGAAGTGGAGAATCATCGTAACAAGAAAATAAAGTTTCTACGATTTGATCGTGGAGGCGAATATTTGAGTTACGAGTTTGGCCTTCATCTAAAAACAATGTGGAATTGTTTCACAACTCACGCCACCTAGAACACCACAGCATAATGATGCGTCCGAACGTCATAATCACAGTTTATTAGATATGGTGTGATCTATGATGTCTCTTACCGATTTACCACTATCGTTTTGGGGGCTATGCATTAGAGATAGCCGCATTCACGTTAAATAGGGCACCGTCTAAATCCGTTGAGACGACACCATAGTATGAACTGTGGTTTGGCAAGAAACCTAATCTGTCGTTTCTTAAAGTGTGGGGTTGCGACACTTATGTCAAAAGGCTTCAGCCTGATAAGCTCAAACCCAAATCGGAGAAGTGCGTCTTCATAGAATACCCGAAGGAAACAATTGGGTACACCTTCTACCACAGATCTGAAGGCAAGATCTTTGTTGCCAAGAATGGAACCTTTCTAGAGAAGGAGTTTCTCTCGAAAAAAGTAAGCGGGAGGAAAGTAGAACTTGATGAGGTAGTTGTACCTTCTCTCAATTTGGAAAGTAGCACATCAGAGAAATTCGTTCCCGTTATGCCTACACCAACTAGAGAGGAAGCTAATGATGATGATCATGAAACTTCAGATCAAGTTACTACTGAACCTCATAGGTCAACCAGAGCACGATCCGCACCAGAGTGGTACGATAATCCTGTTCTGGAAGTCATGTTACTAGACCAAGGCGAACCTATGAACTATGAAGAAGCTATGATGAGCCCAGATTCCGATAAATGGTTTGAGGCCATGAAATCTGAGATAGGATCCATGCATGAGAACAAAGTATGGACTTTGGTGGACTTGCCCGATGATCGGCAAGCCATTGAGAATAAATGGATCTTCAAGAAGAAGACAGAGGCTGATGGTAATGTCACCATCTACAAAGCTCGACTTGTTACGAAAGGTTTTCGACAAGTTCAAGGTGTTGACTATGATGAGACCTTCTCACCTGTAGCGATGCTTAAGTCAGTTCAAATCATGTTAGCAATTGCCGCATTTTATAATTATGAAATCTGGTAAATGGATGTCAAAACTGCATTCCTTAATGGATTTCTTAAAGAAGAGTTGTATATGATGCAACCAAAAGGTTTTGTCAATCCTAAAGGTGCTAACAAAGTGTGCAAACTCCAGCGATCCATCTATGGACTGGTGCAAGCATCTCGGAGTTGGAATATACGCTTTGATGTGGTGATCAAAGCATATGGCTTTATACAGACTTATGGTGAAGCCTGTATATACAAGAAAGTGAGTGGGAGCTCTGTAGCATTCCTGATATTATATGTGGATGACATATTGTTGATCGGGAATGATATAGAATTTCTAGATAGCATAAAAGGATACTTGAATAAGAATTTTTCAATGAAAGACCTCCCCCCCCCCCCCCCCCCCCCCCCCCCCCCCCCCCCCCCCCCCCCCCCCCCCCCCCCCCCCCCCCCCCCCCCTCGTAAAGAGTTACGTCGATGCAATCTTTAACACCAATCCAGATGACTCTAAGTCTCGATCTGGATACAAAGCACATACCTTGATAAAGTTTTGAAGAAGTTCAAAATGGATCAGTCAAAGAAAGGGTTCTTGCCTGTGTTACAAGGTGTGAAGTTGAGTAAGACTCAAAATCCGACCACGGCAGAATATAGAGAGAGAATGAAAGGCATTCCCTATACCTCAGTAATAGGTTCTATAAAGTATGCCACGCTGTGTACCAGACCTATTGTGTGCCTTGCCATGAGTTTGGCAAGGGGGTGCAATAGTGATCCAGGAGTAGATCACTAGACAGCGGTCAAAATTATCCTTAGGTACCAAAACAGGACTAAGGAAATGTTTCTCGGTTATGGAGGTGATAAAGAGTTCGTCGTAAAGAGTTACGTCGATGCAATCTTTAACACCAATCCAGATGACTCTAAGTCTCGATCTGGATACATATTGAAAGTGGGAGCAATTAGCTAGAGTAGCTCCATGCAGAGCATTGTAGACATAGAAATTTGCAAAATACATACTGATCTGAATGTGACAGACCCGTTGACTAAACCTCTCTCACAAGCAAAACATGATCACACCTTAGTACTCTTTGGGTGTTAATCACATCGAAATGTGAACTAGATTATTGACTCTAGTAAACTCTTTGGGTGTTGGTCACATAGCGATGTGAACTATGGGTGTTAAATCACATGGTGATGTGAACTAGATTATTGACTCTAGTGCAAGTGGGAGACTGATGGAAATATGCCCTAGAGGCAATAATAAAATATTATTATTATATTTCCTAAATCATGATAAAGGTTTATTATTCATGCTAGAATTGTATTGATCGGAAACTTAAATACATGTGTGAATACATAAACAAACACCGTGTCCCTAGTGAGCCTCTACTAGACTAGCTTGTTGATCAAAGATGGTTAAGGTTTCCTAACCATGGACATGAGTTGTCATTTGATAACGGGATCACATCATTAGGAGAATGATGCGATGGACAAGACCCATCCGTTAGCTTAGCATAATGATCGTTCAGTTTGTTGCTATTGCTTTCTTCATGTCAAATACATATTCCTTCGACTATGAGATTATGCAACTCCCGGATACCGGAGGAATACCTTATGTGCTATCAAACGTCACAACATAACTGGGTGATCATAAAGATGCTCTACAGGTATCTTCGAAGGTGTTTGTTGAGTCGGCACAGATCAAGATTAGGATTTGTCACTCCGAGTATTGGAGAGGTATCTCTGGGCCCTCTCGGTAATACACATCATAAGCTTGCAAGCAAATGACTAAGAAGTTAGTTGCGAGGTGATGTGTTATAGAACGAGTAAAGAGACTTGCCGATAACGAGATTGAACTATGTATGAAGACACCGACGATCGAATCTCGGGCAAGTAACATACCGATAGACAAAGGGAATTACGTATGTTGTCATAACGGTTCGACCGATAAAGATCTTCGTAGAATATGTAGGAGCCAATATGGGCATCCAGGTTCCGCTGTTGGTTATTGGCCTAAGAGGTGTCTCGGTCATGTCTACATAGTTCTCGAACCCGTAGGGTCCGCACGCTTAACATTCGTTGACGATATAGTGTTATATGAGTTATATGATTTGGTGACCGAATATTGTTCGGAGTCCCAGATGAGATCACGGACATGACGAGGAGTCTCAAAATGGTCAAGAGGTAAAGATCGATATATAGGACGATGGTATTTCGACACCAAAAGTGTTTCGGGACGTACCGGGAACGAATCGGGTCACCGGAAGGGGTTTCGGGCCCCCCCCCCCCCCCCCCCCCCCCCCGGCAAGTTATGGGCTTAATGGGCCAAAGGGAGGGACAGACCAGCCGACTAGGAGGCTGGTGCGCCCCTCCACTTGTTTGGACAGCCCTAGGGAAGGAAAAGGAGGAGGGCTAGGCCCTCCTGCCTTTCCCTCTCATGGGAGAAAGGAAAGGGAGGGGCGCCACCCTCCCCTGCCTTTCCCCGCACTCCAAATAAGGAAAGAAGGTAGCGCGGCTTGGGAGGAACGCCAAGTAGGATTCCTCCTACTTGGGCGCCTCCTTTAGCTGCTACTCCCTCCCACCTATATATATGTGGGAGGGTGGCGCCTAGCACACACCAGACAATTGCCTAGCCGTGTGCGGCGCCCCCTCCACCGTTTACACCCTCGGTCATATTTTCGTAGTGCTTAGGTGAAGCCCTGCGAGGATCACATCACCATCACCGTCACCATGCTTTCGTGCTGACGGAACTCATCTACTACCTCGATGACTTGCTGGATCAAGAAGGCGAGGGACGTCACCGAGCTGAACATGTGCAGAACGCGGAGGTGTCGTGCGTTCGGTACTTGATCAGTTGACGTGAGAAGAAGTTCGACTACATCAACTGCATTGTGAAATGCTTCTGTTTACGGTCTACGAGGGTACATAGACACACTCTCCCCCTCGTTGCTATGCATCTCCATGGATAGATCATTGCGTGTGCATAGAAAAAAATTTGTTTTCCATGCAACGTTTCCCAACAAGGAGTACATAAGGATACTTTCTAGAACGTTTCAGACTCCGAAAAGGAATAGGTATGTGGTACGGCAAGTAAACCGACTCCAAAACTATTCTAATGGCAATTTTTCTCCGTTTTGGAATATTTAAAAAATTAGGAAAATTAATAGTAGTCTGGAAAGTGCACGAGGAAGTGGCAAGGCAGGGAGGCGCGCCCTACCCCCCTGGGCACGCCCCCCACCCTTGCCGCCACCTTGTGTGCTCTTCGAACTCTGTTTTCTTGCACGATACTTCTTTTGGTCAGTAAAAATTCATTATATAATCTCTCGAAGGTTTTGATGACCGTAACACGGCAATATCTCATGTTCTTGTTTCGAGCTGTCTTTCTGACAGACCCGATTGCCATGACGTCTCCAAGCGCCCCCAAGGACAAGTTTTTCGAGAAGGTCATCAACCCTTATCTCGCGGAGGTGCTGCAACACCCTCAAACCGTTGAGAACATGAGGGGTGCTGCACATCCGTGATACTAAAGGGCCTAAGAAGACCGGAAGTGTGGAGATAAGGCTCGAAGCAGTGGAGCAGCAAGTCTTTAAGTGCCAAGGGATGGTGGAACGCGGACTCAACGCCAACCACATGATGATCGCTGAATTTACTAGTGGTCACAAGCTGGATGCCGAGAACATTGGGGAGGCCATCTTCAAGCTTCATGAGAAAATCGAGCATCTCCAAGCCCAGATCTATGACCTGCAAAACCAAAACTGTGAGTATGAATACAGATTTAAGAGGATGAGTTTGGCTGTAGATTTGAGGATCCCAGAGACTCGTTCATCTTTTTACGATGGTGAACCTATGCCTTGGAAGATGGAGGATAAGATTCTTTCATCATCAACAACTCCATCATCACCACCTCCGAAGAAAGAGATCTAAATACATGGGTATGGGCACTCCCCTTGGCAACTGCCAAGCTTGGGGGAGGTGCCCCGGTATCGTATCACCATCACACCTTTACTTTGACCGTCTTTCTTAGTTCGATCCTTTTGGTTATATCTTGATCTAGTAGAATAAAGTTTTAGTATGATCTAGCTTTGAGTTTTGTTTCGAGATCTATCTATGTAATCGAGTCCGTGAGTTATATATAATAAAGAGTAGTTTTGAGTTGAGGGCTTTGCTTTCTTGCTATGATCTTGAGGGAATATAATAAAAGAAAGAATAAAAAGAAATAAAAAGATCGTATAATGATCTTATGGAGAGTAATGACTTCACATATAAAGAGTATGATGAATAAAAGTTGTTGAGAGTTGACAAACATAGTTTTGGTCATTGTTGCAATTAATAGGAAGTAATAAAGAAAGAGAGGTTTCACATATAAATATACTATCTTAGACATCTTTTGTAATTGTGAGCACTCATTAAAATATGACATGCTAAAAAGTTGATGTTGGACAAGGAAGACAACATAATGGGTTATGTTTTCTTATATCCGGAAAGAAGTTATAGTGTCTTGGATCCTCCAACATGTTGAGCTTGCTTACCCCTCTTATGCTAGCCAAATCCTTTGCACCAAGTAGAGATACTACTTGTGCATCCAAATGTCCCTTAAACCAGTTTTGCCATGAGAGTCCACCATTCCTACCTATGGATTGAGTAAGATCCTTCAAGTAAGTTGTCATCGGTGCAAGCAATAAAAATTGCTCTCTAAAAATGTATGATTTATTAGTGTGAAGAAAATAAGCTTTATACGAACTTGTGATATGGAAGAAATAAAAGCGACGGACTGCATAATAAAGTTCTTTATCACAAGCGGCAATATAAAGTGGCATTCTTTTGCATTAAGATTTTGTGCATCCAACCATAAAAACGTATGACAACCTCTGCTTCCCTCTGCGAAGGGCCTATCTTTTACTTTTATCTTCTACCCTTATACAAGAGTCATGGTGATCTTCACCTTTCCTTTTTACACCTTTTTCTTTTGGCAAGCACTATGTGTTGGAGAAGGATCCAGATATATATAGCCACTCGGATGTAGGTTATCATAAAGTATTATTGTTGACATTACCCTTGAGGTAAAAGGTTGGGAGGCGAAACTATAAGCCCCTATCTTTCTCTGTGCCCGACTGAGGCTTTGAACCCATAAGTTTCGCGTGAGTGTTAGCAATTGTAAAAGACTAAATGATAGTTGAGTATGTGGACTTGCTGAAAAGCTCTTGAATTGACTCTTTCCGATGTTATGATAAATTGCAATTGCTTCAATGACTGAGATCATAGTTTGTTAGTTTTCAATGAAATTTCTAATTCATACTTTACCTTGTGAATGAATTTTACTTTGGCATAAGAAATTATATGACAATATATGTTGATGTTCTAAAGATGATCATGATGCCCTCATGTCCGTATTTTATTTTATCGACACCTCTATCTCTAAACATGTGGACATATTTTTCGATTTCGGCTTTCGCTTGAGGACAAGCGAGGTCTAAGCTTGGGGGAGTTGATACGTCCATTTTGCATCATGCTTTTATATTGATATTTATTGCATTATGGGTTGTTATTACACATTCTAGCACAATACTTATGCCTTTTCTCTCTTATTTTACAAGGTTTACATGAAGAGGGAGAATGCCGGCAGCTGGAATTCTGGACTGGAAAAGGAACAAATCTGAGAGACCTATTCTGCACAACTCCAAAAGTCCTAAAACTTCACGGAGAATTATTTTGGAATATATAAAAAATATTGGGCGAAGAAAGCATCTGAGGGGACCCACCAGGCAGCCACATGGGTGGGGGGCGCTCCCTAACCCAATGGGCGTGCCTCCCTACCTTGTGGGCCACCTGGCAGGCCCCCGATGCCCATCTTCTGCTATATGGTGTGTTTTAACCTGGAAAAAATCAAGAGGAAGCTTTCGGGACGAAGCGCCGCCGTCTCGAGGCGGAACCTGGGCAGAAACAATCTAGGGCTCTGGCGGAGTTGTTCTGCCGGAGAAATTTCTCTCCAGGAGGGGGAAATCGAAGCCATCGTCACCACCAATGATCCTCTCATCGAGAGGGGGTCAAGCTCCATCAACATCTTCACCAGCACCATCTTCTCTCAAACCCTAGTTCATCTCTTGTATCTGATCTTTGTCACAAAACCTCATATTGGTACCTGTGGGTTGCTAGTAGTGTTGATTACTCCTTGTAGTTGATGCTAGTTGGTTTATTCGGTGGAAGATCGTATGTTCAGATCATTAATGCTATTCAATACCCCTCTGATTATGAACATGAATATGCTTTGTGAGTAGTTACGTTTGTTCCTGAGGACATGGGAGAAGTCTTGTTATAAGTGATCATGTGAATTTGGTATTCATTCGATATTTTGATGAGATGTATGTTGTCTTTCCTCTAGTGGTGTTATGTGAACGTCGACTACATGACACTTCACCATGATTTGGGCCTAGGGAAAGGCATTGGGAAGTAATAAGTAGATGATGGGTTGCTAGAGTGACAGAAGCTTAAACCCTAGTTTATGCGTTGCTTCGTAAGGGGCTGATTTGGATCCATATGTTTCATGCTATGGTTAGATTTATCTTAATTCTTCTTTCGTAGTTGCGGATGCTTGCGAGTGGGGTTAATCATAAGTGGGAGGCTTGTCCAAGTAAGGGCAGCACCCAATCACCGGTCCACCCACATATCAAATTATCAAAGTAATGAACGCGAATCATATGAGCATGATGAAAACTAGCTTGACAGTAATTCCCATGTGTCCTCGGGAGCGCTTTGCTTTATATAAGAGTTTGTCCAGGCTTGTCCTTTGCTACAAAAAGGATTGGGCCACCTTGCTGCACCCTAGTTACTTTTGTTACTTGTTACCCGTTACGATTTATCTTATCACACAACTATCTGTTACCGATAATTTCAGTGCTTGCAGAGAATACCTTGCTGAAAACCGCTTGTCATTTCCTTCTGCTCCTCGTTGGATTCGACACTCTTACTTATCGAAAGGACTACGATAGATCCCCTATACTTGTGGGTCATCAATTATGTCCTTGATGCACCGCTAGGTGACAAACGTGTTGCAGGAGCAGAGGCAGACGTTATGAACGTTTTGCAAGCTCGATATGATGACTACTTGATAGTTTAGTGCGCCATGCTTTACGGCTTAGAACCGGGACTTCAAAAACATTTTGAAAGCCACGGAGCATATGAGATGTTCCAAGAGCTGAAAATTGGCATTTCAGATTCATACCCGTGTCGAGAGGTATGAGACCTCTGACAAGTACTTTGCCTACAAGATGGAGGAGAATAGCTCAGCCAGTGAGCATGTACTCAGAATGTCTGGGTACTACAATCGCTTGAATCAAGTGGGAGTTAATCTTCCAGATAAGATAGTGATTGACAGAGTTCTCTAGTCACTATCACCAAGCTACTAGAACTTCCTGATGAACTATAATATGCAAGGGATGACAAAAATGATTCCCAAGCTCTTCGCGATGCTGAAATCGGCGAAGGTAGAAATCAAGAAAGAGCATCAAGTGTTGATGGTTAACAAGACCACTAGTTTCAAGAAAAAGGGCGATGGAAAGGAAGGGAACTTCAAGAAGAATGGCAAGCAAGTTGCCACTCCCGTGAAGAAGCCCAAAGCTGGACCCAAGCCTGAAACTGACTGCTTCTACTGCAAAGGAAATGGTCACTGGAAGTGAAACTGCCCCAAATACTTGGCGGATAAGAAGGATGGCAAAGTGAACAAAGGTATATTTGATATACATGTTATTGATGTGTATTTTACTAGTGTTCATAGTAACCCCTAGGTATTTGATACCGGTTCAGTTGCTAAGATTAGTAACTCGAAACAGGAGTTGCAGAGACTAGTTAAAAGCGAGGTGACAATGTGTGTTGGAAATGATTTCAAGGTTGATCTGATCACCATCGCACACTCCCTCTACCTTCGGGATTAGTGTTGAACCTAAATAAATGTTATTTGGTGTTTGCGTTGAGCATGAATATGATTAGATCATGTTTATTACAATACGTTTATTCATTTAAGTCAGAGAATAATTGTTGTTATGTTTACATGAATAAAACCTTCTATGGTCTTACACCCAATGTGAATGGTTTATTGAATCTCGATTGTAGTGATACACATATTCATAATATTGATGCCAAAAGATGCAAAGTTGATAATGATAGTGCAACATACTTGTGGCATTGCCGTTTAGGTCATATTGGTGTAAAGCGCGTGAAGAAACTCCATGCAGATGGACTTTTGGAATCACTTGATTATGAATCATTTGATACTTCCGAACCATCCCTCATGGGCAAGATGACTAAAACTCCGTTCTCCAGAACAATGGAGCGAGCTAATGACTTATTGGAAATAATACATACCGATGTATGCGGTCCGATGAGTGTTGAAGCACGCGGCGGGTATTGTTATTTTCCGACCTTCACAGATGATTTGAGTAGATATTGGTATATCTACTTAATGAAACACAAGTCTGAAACATTTGAAAAGTTCAAAGAATATCAGAGTGAAGTGGAGAATCATCGTAACAAGAAAATAAAGTTTCTACGATCTGATCGCGGAGGCGAATATTTGAGTTACGAGTTTGGCCTTCATTTAAAATAATGTGGAACTGTTTCACAACTCACGCCACCTGGAACACCATAGCGTAATGGTGTGTCCGAACGTCGTAACCGTACTTTATTAGATATGGTGTGGTCTATGATGTCTCTTACCGATTTACCACTATCGTTTTGGGGTTATGCATTAGAGACAGCCGCATTCACGTTAAATAGGGCACCGTCTAAATCCGTTGAGACGACATCGTATGAGCTATGGTTTGGAAAGAAACCTAAGTTGCCGTTTCTTGAAATTTGGGGTTGCGACACTTATGTCAAAAAGGCTTCAGCCTGATAAGCTCAAACCCAAAATCAGAGAAGTGCGTCTTCATAGGATACCCTAAGGAAACAATTGGGTACACCTTCTACCATAGATTCGAAGGCAAGATCTTTGTTGCCAAGAATGGAACATTTCTAGAGAAGGGGTTTCTCTCGAAAGAAGTGAGTGGGAGGAAAGTAGAACTTGATGAGGTAATTGTACCTTCTCTCAATTTGGAAAGTAGCACATCAGAGAAATCCATTCCCATGATGCCTACACCAACTAGAGAGGAAGCTAATGATGATGATCATGAAACTTCAAACCAAGTTACTACTGGACCTCGTAGGTTGAACAGAGCACGTTTCGCACCAGAGTGGTATGGTAATCCTGTCCTGGAAGTCATGTTACTAGACCATGGCGAACCTACGAACTATGAAGAAGCTATGATGAGCCCAGATTCTGATAGATGGCTTGAGGCCATGAAATCTGAGATAGGATCCATGTATGAGAACAAAGTGTGGACTTTGGTGGACTTGCCCGATGATCGGCAAACCATTGAGAATAAATGGATCTTCAAAAAGAAGACTGACGCTGATGGTAATGTTACTGTCTACAAAAGCTTGACTTGTCGCGAAAGGTTTTCGACAAGTTCAAGGTGTTGACTACGATGAGACTTTCTCACCCGTAGCGATGCTTAAGTCCGTTCGAATCATGTTAGCAATTGCTGCATTTCATGATTATGAAATCTGGCAAATGGACGTCAAAACTGCATTCCTTAATGGATTCCTTAAAGAAGAGTTGTATATGATGCAATCAGAAGGTTTTGTCAAGCCTAAAGGTGCTAACAAAGTGTGCAAGCTCCAGCGATCCATCCATGGACTGGTGCAAGCATCTCGGAGTTGGAATATACGCTTTGATGAGGCGATCAAAGCATATGGTTTTATACAGACTTATGGTGAAGCATGTATTTACAAGAAAGTGAGTGGGGGCTGTGTAGAATTTCTGATATTATATGTAGATGACATATTGTTGATTGGAAATGATATAGAATTTCTGGATAGCATAAAATGATACTTGAATAAGAATTTTTCAATGAAAGACCTCAGTGAAGTTGCTTATATATTGGGCATTAAGATCTATAGGGATAGGTCGAGACGCTTAATAGGACTTTCATAAAGCACATACCTTGATAAAGTTTTGAAGAAGTTCAAAATAGATCAGTCAAAGAAAGGGTTCTTGCCTGTGTTACAAGGTGTGAAGTTGAGTAAGACTCAACGCACGACCACGGCAGAAGATAGAGAGAGAATGAAAGTCACTCCCTATGCTTCAGCCATAGGTTCTATGAAGTATGCCATACCTATTGTGTGCCTTGCCATGAGTTTGGCAAGGGGGTACAATGGTGATCCAGGATTAGATCACTGGACAGCGGTCAAAATTATCCTTAGGTACCTGAAAAGGACTAAGGAAATGTTTCTCGATTATGGAGGTGATAAAGAGTTCGTCGTAAAGGGTTACATCGATGCATGCTTTAACACCAAACCAGATGACTCTGAGTCTCAATCTAGATATGTATTGAATGTGGGAGCAATTAGCTAGAGTAGCTCCATGCAGAGCATTGTGGACATAGAAATTTGCAAAATACATACGGATCTGAATGTGGCAGACCCGTTGACTAAACCTCTCTCACAAGCAAAACATGATCACACCTTAGTACTCTTTGAGTGTTAATCACAAGTCGATGTGAACTAGATTATTGACTCTAGTAAACTCTTTGGGTGTTAGTCACATGGTGATGTGAACTATGGGTATTAATCACATGGCGATGTGAACTAGATTATTGACTCTAGTGCAAGTGGGTGACTGATGGAAATATGCCCTAGAGGCAATAATAAAATGGTTATTATTATATTTCCTTAATCATGATAAAGGTTTATTATTCATGCTAGAATTGTATTGACCGGAAACTTATATACATGTGTGGATACATAAACAAATACCGTGTCCCTAGTGAGCCTCTACTAGACTAGCTCGTTGATCAAAGATGGTTAAGGTTTCCTAACCATAGACATGAGTCCCCCCCCCCCCCCCCCCCCCCCCCCCCCCCCCCCCCCCCCCCCCCCCCCCCCCCCCCCCCCCCCCCCCCCCCCCCCCCCCCCCCCCCCCCCCCCCCCCCCCCCCCCCCCCCCCCCCCCCCCCCCCCCCCCCCCCCCCCCCCCCCCCCCCCCCCCCCCCCCCCCCCCCCCCCCCCCCCCCCCCCCCCCCCCCCCCCCCCCCCCCCCCCCCCCCCCCCCCCCCCCCCCCCCCCCCCCCCCCCCCCCCCCCCCCCCCCCCCCCCCCCCCCCCCCCCCCCCCCCCCCCCCCCCCCCCCCCCCCCCCCCCCCCCCCCCCCCCCCCCCCCCCCCCCCCCCCCCCCCCCCCCCCCCCCCCCCCCCCCCCCCCCCCCCCCCCCCCCCCCCCCCCCCCCCCCCCCCCCCCCCCCCCCCCCCCCCCCCCCCCCCCCCCCCCCCCCCCCCCCCCCCCCCCCCCCCCCCCCCCCCCCCCCCCCCCCCCCCCCCCCCCCCCCCCCCCCCCCCCCCCCCCCCCCCCCCCCCCCCCCCCCCCCCCCCCCCCCCCCCCCCCCCCCCCCCCCCCCCCCCCCCCCCCCCCCCCCCCCCCCCCCCCCCCCCCCCCCCCCCCCCCCCCCCCCCCCCCCCCCCCCCCCCCCCCCCCCCCCCCCCCCCCCCCCCCCCCCCCCCCCCCCCCCCCCCCCCCCCCCCCCCCCCCCCCCCCCCCCCCCCCCCCCCCCCCCCCCCCCCCCCCCCCCCCCCCCCCCCCCCCCCCCCCCCCCCCCCCCCCCCCCCCCCCCCCCCCCCCCCCCCCCCCCCCCCCCCCCCCCCCCCCCCCCCCCCCCCCCCCCCCCCCCCCCCCCCCCCCCCCCCCCCCCCCCCCCCCCCCCCCCCCCCCCCCCCCCCCCCCCCCCCCCCCCCCCCCCCCCCCCCCCCCCCCCCCCCCCCCCCCCCCCCCCCCCCCCCCCCCCCCCCCCCCCCCCCCCCCCCCCCCCCCCCCCCCCCCCCCCCCCCCCCCCCCCCCCCCCCCCCCCCCCCCCCCCCCCCCCCCCCCCCCCCCCCCCCCCCCCCCCCCCCCCCCCCCCCCCCCCCCCCCCCCCCCCCCCCCCCCCCCCCCCCCCCCCCCCCCCCCCCCCCCCCCCCCCCCCCCCCCCCCCCCCCCCCCCCCCCCCCCCCCCCCCCCCCCCCCCCCCCCCCCCCCCCCCCCCCCCCCCCCCCCCCCCCCCCCCCCCCCCCCCCCCCCCCCCCCCCCCCCCCCCCCGCGTGTGCATAGAAATTTTTTTGTTTTCCATGCAACGTTTCCTAACACCTTGTGGGCTGGTCTGTCCCCTCCTTTGGCCCATAAAGCCCATACTTCCCGGGGGGTGCCCGGAACCCCTTCCGTGACCTGATTCCTTCCCGATACGTCCTGAAACACTTCCGGTGTCCAAATACCATCGTCCTATATATCAATATTTACCTCTCGACCATTTCGAGACTCCTCGTCATGTCCGTGATCTCATCCGGGACTCTGAACAACATTCGGTCACCAAAACATATAACTCATATAACACTATATCACGATATAGTGTTATATGAGTTATATGACCCCCCCCCCCCCCCCCCCCCCCCCCCCCCCCCCCCCCCCCCCCCCCCCCCCCCCCCCCCCCCCCCCCCCCCCCCCCCCCCCCCCCCCCCCCCCCCCCCCCCCCCCCCCCCCCCCCCCCCCCCCCCCCCCCCCCCCCCCCCCCCCCCCCCCCCTATGTAGACATGACCGAGACACCTCTCAGGTCAATAACCAATAGCGGAACCTAGATGCCCATATTGGCTCCTACATATTTTACGAAGATCTTTATCGGTCGAACCGTTATGACAAGATACGCAATTCCCTTTGTCCATTGGTATGTTACTTGCCCGAGATTCGATCGTTGGTATCTTCATACCTAGTTCAATCTCGTTATCGGCAATTCTCTTTACTCGTTCCGTAATGCATCATCCTGTAACTAACTCATTAGTCACTTTGCTTGCAAGGCTTCTTATGATGTGTATTACCGAGAGGGCCCAGAGATACCTCTCCGATACTCAGAGTGATAAATCCTAATCTCGATCTATGCCAACTCAACAAACACCTTCGGAGATACCTGTAGAGCATCTTTATGATCACCCAGTTACGTTGTGACTTTTGATAGCACACAAGGTATTCCTCCGGTATCCGGGAGTTGCATAATCTCATAGTCGGAGGAATATGTATTTGACATGAAGAAAGCAATAGCAATAAACTGAACGATCAATATGCTAAGCTAACGGATGGGTCTTGTCCATCACATCATTCTCCTAATGATGTGATCCCGTTATCAAATGACAACACATGTCTATGGTTAGGAAACCTTAACCATCTTTGATCAACGAGCTAGTCTAGTAGAGGCTTACTAGGGACACGGTATTTGTTTATGTATTCACACATGTATTTAAGTTTTTGATCAATACAATTCTAGTATGAATAATAAACCTTTATCATGAATAAGGAAATATAAAATAACAACTTTATTATTGCCTCTAGGGCATATTTCCTTCACACACAATATCATGAAGAAGATTAACACAATCATATAACATGGATCGAATATTTTATCGACGTTTAGTTCATATAAATACTAGGGCTCCTCTATATCCACGAGAACTAGGGAATTCCTCAGACATAGAGACATAAAACATCATCGGAGTGTAGGCATCTCTCACATATAAAACTGCAACAGGTGATTATCGGTCTAGTATCGTAGCCAATTTCCTATGGACAATTTTGCAATACTTACCACAACTAACCTTTATTTACAAGTACTTTATTATCTTGCAAAGTATCCCATTTGTACCAGTAAAGTGGTTTTGCTTATTGCATCTAGGTAAAGCAAACATTCGGTGTGCGTAGGGTTGTATCATTAGCAGATAGAACCTGAGAGAATACGAATCCTACATTAAGCTCATTTGGATTCAACACTCCATATTTACCACATTCACATTGGAAAATGCTACAATACTCCCTGCACTTGGGGATTATCAAGGACCTCTTGGTAAAAATGATGCCTTACTCAGTAAATGGATGTTCGAGTTACTTATTGAGGAGGGCGTTTGTCAAACCCTGTTGTGCAATAAGTGTCTAGGCCAAAAGGCAATGTCCCACACATATTGGAAGCCGGGGAACTCGCATTTTTAGGTTGGCCTGATGGTGGCAAAGAAGCATCATTTTCGCTCTGGGTCTTTCACGATAAATGGCGGCTTAGAGATACATTTCTGGAGGATTAGTGGTTAGGAAACACCACTCTTCTGGAACAATATCCGACCTTGTATCGTATTGTCCACGATAATAACAATACTCTTGCGCAAGTGCTCACCTCCAACCTCACGGGTGTATCTTTTTGGCGGAACTTGGTTGGTCCCCATCTTATGTCATGGCAACATCTTTTATCACGTTTCGAATAGTCAACCTAACACAAGGACAAGGATGTGTTTGTTGGAATCTCACTACATCTGGATCATTCACAATCGACTCTATGTATCACGCTCTTATATACTCTGAGATTCCAATGGAAAATAATAATCAAATATGAAAATCGAAGGTACCGACAAAAAGTAAGATTTTTATATTGTATATCTTTGGAGGGGAGTTGTGCTGACTAAAGACAACCTTGCTCGACGCAACTAACAACGGAGTAAGAAGTGTAGTTTTTATAGTCACAATGAGACGATCAAGCATCTCTTCTTCCAGTGCAAGTTTGCATGTTCTACTTGGTCAGTCACCCAAATAGCTTCCAATTTGTATCCGCCCGTAAGTGTTGCCAGTATATATGGTCACTAGCTCAATGGAATACTAAATAAGTTTAGTATGCTAATAAGGGTGTAGGAGCGTCTGCCTTATTATGGTCACTTTTGCTAGATAGAAATGATATTGCTTTCAATGAAAAAGTTCTTCTCCGTTGCAGGTTACTTTCCCTCTTACGTACTATCTTCATACGTGGCCTACGCTACGTCGAATGGAGTATCAACCATTATTCAAGGCGGTGTTAATTGCCTTTTGGCATATTATAATTGGATGTTAGTTGATTAATAAAGCTGCCAAACTTGATGCAAAAAAGGTGGTGTGTATATGGTTGGAGCGGTTGGCTAGGGAGGTTTTTACCCAACGTGGATGGCAGCATACTTTTCGGATCGGTCCATCTCCTCTTTTGGCATAGGCATAGTGTTGATCTTATAGGACTTTATTGCTGCCAACATGTCGAATTATTTTATTATTTTGTTCGACTTATTACTTTTAGCTGTGTACATCCTAATCATGCAGAGGTTGGATGTCGCTCATACGATTTGTGTCCACTTGATATTATATTTTAAGTTAATAAAAGTGTGGTTTACCATAAAAGTCCAACTTCTTTTTAAAAGAAAGACTGGGCAATTATTTCCTTTGTATATGGAGCTGGAAAGCAGCCATGGATGTTGCACTCTGGATGCCAAACCTGTCTTACAAACTCTTGGTTCCATGAAGGTGCTGGTGCTCCTAGTCCCAACAAAGCAAAGGTAGCTCCGTTGGTGTGATAGCACTCATCGCCTTATTGTCTCCTCTCTAGCCCAACATTTGTCGTACCACCCTACTAAACATCGAGATCAATAAATAGTAGCAGTTAGTTAGAAAGTTTGTGACAAAACATCCACGGCTCCACAACCATGGCATTGGATCTAGATGACTAGCTATATGTGGTGTTCTTTGACACACACATAATATACTTCTATATCCATCTCAAAAATAACTAATTTGATTGAAATGTTGTTTGTCATGTACAGTCTATTTGATACAGTTAAATTACATGTTCTATGTATGACTGAACGTAGTTGTTACTAATATTTAATGTATTTACTTTCAAAATGAAGGATGGCATCGACTTTTGCATCGATTGATGCACACATCTATATACTATTAAGAGCATTGCTATGCACACTAAGACTGTGCATACAATTTTTACACGACCCCCCCCCCCCCCCCCCCCCCCCCCCCCCCCCCCCCCCCCCCCCCCCCCCCCCCCCCCCCCCCCCCCCCCCCCCCCCCCCCCCCCCCCCCCCCCCCCCCCCCCCCCCCCCCCCCCCCCCCCCCCCCCCCCCCCCCCCCCCCCCCCCCCCCCCCCCCCCCCCCCCCCCCCCCCCCCCCCCCCCCCCCCCCCCCCCCCCCCCCCCCCCCCCCCCCCCCCCCCCCCCCCCCCCCCCCCCCCCCCCCCCCCCCCCCCCCCCCCCCCCCCCCCCCCCCCCCCCCCCCCCCCCCCCCCCCCCCCCCCCCCCCCCCCCCCCCCCCCCCCCCCCCCCCCCCCCCCCCCCCCCCCCCCCCCCCCCCCCCCCCCCCCCCCCCCCCCCCCCCCCCCCCCCCCCCCCCCCCCCCCCCCCCCCCCCCCCCCCCCCCCCCCCCCCCCCCCCCCCCCCCCCCCCCCCCCCCCCCCCCCCCCCCCCCCCCCCCCCCCCCCCCCCCCCCCCCCCCCCCCCCCCCCCCCCCCCCCCCCCCCCCCCCCCCCCCCCCCCCCCCCCCCCCCCCCCCCCCCCCCCCCCCCCCCCCCCCCCCCCCCCCCCCCCCCCCCCCCCCCCCCCCCCCCCCCCCCCCCCCCCCCCCCCCCCCCCCCCCCCCCCCCCCCCCCCCCCCCCCCCCCCCCCCCCCCCCCCCCCCCCCCCCCCCCCCCCCCCCCCCCCCCCCCCCCCCCCCCAGATCAGAGGACTTCTCTCTGGTAACTACCGCCATCCCGTGTGAGTTGTGCATCGCGTCGTGGAAGAGAAATAGCCCGCGCGCCATCGTCGACTGAGAGATCTTTGCTCGCCATCGTCTTTCATGGCGGTGAGGGGTGTGATAGGATAATGCAGAGGAGGGCAGGGCCGACGGCAGCTCGGGTTTACCCAGTGCCACCCCTTTGAGGATGACCCAAGTGAAGCGACTATAACTATTAAGAGGTGTCCCGGAATTATAAATAGGAACATATATTCGCGTTCACGGGGACTTAAATCCGATTGTATATCTACTTCCCTAACCAAGTAATAAGTTAACTTAATAACTGTTAGGAATTAATTATTGTAATTAATTATGTGGATAATCTCCACGTTGTATTAGAGAGTCGGTTAGCAATCTGCTAACCGACGTGTCTCTTCTCTCCCGACTCTCTGAATCGTTATGTTTGTTGGATGTGTCTCTTCGGGAGATATATAAGTTGTAATCATCAAAGAATCAAGAAGACGGTTCGTTCTTGCAATTGTTTCTTCACAATAACGTCTCGCTAAAAAAATTCAAGTTTTCTTGCGATACATAATTTGATTAATTGTTGGAATTTGGACTTAGAAAAACACGAGAAGTGTGAGCATGCACGCAAGTGTGAACTTGCTTCCAGCAATTATTTGTCGGAGTAACATGCTAAAAGCGGGATATGATTTGGCACAATGATTTGACATGAAAGCATGATTTTGTGGGCAGCAGGAGTAGATAACCATGCGTTTCTGTCCCTACAAGCTACAAAGCAAGCATGCCTATCTTTTGGAAAAGTGAATGCCCGTGAATCATATAATTTATTAATTTCTCAGGCAAGTTCATGAATGGAAGAAGTGATAACATGTGAGTATGTGATAATGCGCATCTCGTTTCTTTGTATTTGCATATGGTCTATTTCTACCCAAGTGTTTACCATAAAAACCTTCTCGTAAAATGGTTTTACGGGATGACCGTATAACTTACGGTAAGTAGTCTGACAACACTTTTTCTCGGTTCATGAAAACCTATTTCCGTAAAATCATTCTTTTGTTATCAAACAAACCTAGCCAATGGCCTAGGGCTCGAATGTCATTGACATGCGACACGGTGACCGGCGAGGTGCGGGGTGACGACGCGGAGGTGTAGCGGCGGCCCGGCGAGGCGGTGGTGGTGGCACGACGGCGGGAGGCAGTGGCGGTGGCCCGACGGTGGCGGCACGAAGGAGGTGGCCCCACGACGGGGCGGCGCGAGGGCGCAGGGCGGACGGTGAAGATTCGGACGGTTTTTAACCGCCAAAACAATATGAAAGGACAAATACTTACGGAAAGGAGGGGGTGTTTTTACAGAATCTCGTAAAAAAATCGGTTTACAGAAGCTGTTGGAGAGCTTTTTTACCCTGAACTTCCCTCAGCGGTAGTTATTCAAGGTTTACAGTAACGGTTGGAGTTGCTTTTAAACCACAAACTCAGGAAGTAATCAAATTTTGGTTATTTATTTATTTAGTATATGTGATCAATTAAAACCAGAAAACTATTTAGTAGAGAAAAGCCTTCTACATGGTGCCATCTAGCCGTCGACCCATCTTTAGATAGAGATCTGTATTATCTTTGCCAGACTAGCCGTCGACGCTACCACGACGCCACCGAGCGCCCTGCGCTTGTCTGTCAAGACGTATCTGCCGCCGAGACTCTGTTGCACCATTGCCGCCGAGACCCGCTGTTGTCGACACGGTATATACGATACCGCTCCACCTATTTGTTTTCTCTTTTGCGCATACCACAGACACTCATATTTAAGGTTTACGGGAAAGGTTGTCACCGTCATATTTCTCTGTATCCATGTACTTCATCTCCTAACTTAAACTGTCATACCCTTCACCTTTTATACAAGTTCCTATTCACGACTATTGACGGGGGTAAGTGCTCCGAGATAAGTATGATGGTTTAGGGGGTTATAAGCTGATCGATGAGAACTTTTGAGAAAGGTGGACTTGATTAAAAAAAAAATCTGTAAAAAGCATCCGCTGCCTCTTTTCCTGACAACAAACATAAGTACAACTATTCCACATCATACGTTTGATCACCCTTAGCCGCTACAAAGCAAGAAGATGGCGACTGATTCGTTCTCGCTTCGTTCGTACCCCCTGACCCGACGCCCCGCCAATGGCTCGACGACGCCGAGGCAGCGAGCCACGCCGTGTAAGAGCATCTACAACCACACCTCTCAAACCCGTCTCATAGGTCCGGACGGGTCACCCGATCACGATTTTTTTGATTCAGACGGGCCTCTCAAACGGCCCTTAAACGTCCGGTCTGACCGGCACCCCCGGTATCCAGCCCAAATATGGGGCGGATATGGGGGCGTTCGGGCGCGTCCGCCACGTCGGACCCGACAGCCCGACCCCATCCTAAATTACACCAAATTCATCAAACTCTTCCTCCTCCTCCCGCCGCCCTCCAACCATTCTCGCGCATGGACTCTCGCCGGCCTCCACCCTTACTCCCAATCCTCACCTCCGGTCCCAATCCACCGCCAGAGATGTCGTCCAGCCCGACCCACACCGCCGCGACGGAGACGTAGTCCGCCTCATCCATCGGTGGCGTGATTTCGTTGACGGCGACTTGCAAGGCGGAGAATATCGCCCGCAAGTTGCGGCGACACCGGCAGCGAGAGAGGGAGGCGGCGGCGGCGTCGCATGGAGGTTCGGACATGGTGGAGCAACTGTCTCCTCCGTCGCGTCCGGATCCCCGCGCCCCTTCCCTTCGAGTTTGTATCGTATGATCGACGTGCATGAATTGCATGGATTAAGAATCGAAATTTACGGTATGTGGATGTGCGGCGCAACATTTAAGAGGTGCCCGGTCAGTGCCCGCGGACACGTCCGGTAGCGTCCGCGGGCATTTGAGTAGCCGGATTTGCCAAGTCCGACTGTAGATGCTCTAAACGGACAGACTTGGGCATCATCCAGGGAAAGGAAAAATGACCCATGACTCACTCGCTTGCTCTCGCTTCCGATAGGCATGGCAGCAAAAGAGCAGAGCAGAGCAGGGAAGAAGGTGAACCAGGTGTTCATCCATCAGATCAACAGGGAAAGGGTGCCGCGCGATCAGGAAGGACATCGAACCTTGGTGCGTAAGCTGTAAAGCCAGCACCGATTGAGCAGGTGGTCATATCAGGCGGGATGGGGAATGGAATATTTGCAGACGATCGTGCTGTTCAGCGAGGGTGGAGAGGGCCCCCCCCGGGGGGCCCCCCCCCCCCCCCCCCCCGGGGGGGGGGGGCGCAAATGGATCTTATCAGGGGTGCGAGATAGTATCATGTGCTAGCTCTGTTTTGTGTCGTGTTGGCATCTGGGTAGGGGCTAGATAGTACTAGTAGTAAGATGCTATTCTGATTTTTACTTTATTTTAGGGAAAGAAAAGATGCTACTCTTTTACTTTCTCCTCCCTGCGGAAACTTATGATTTTTCTCTCTAACCGGGTTTCCCCTTTTTCTGTTATACTCGAACGGTAATATGCCAGTTTAGCTCCATCATCAAACTACCCCCTATGCAATTACCATTCGTTATACAGATGAAAAGAGACAGCCACACTTGAAATCAAGCAGTTACCAGTCATTATACAGATCCTCGGAAAAGAAATACAGATCAAAGAGAAATCTAGCATCGGTCATGAAGGGTAACAAAGCTCATACAGTCAAAAAGAAAAGAAAAGGTAACAAAACGTATTGGGTTTGCATCCAGTCATCCAGTTGCGCCGCCGCCCATGGTCTTCGGACCCCTCGCCATCCACGACTTCGTCCGCCGTCAAGGTGGAGCCGGTTTCCTTGGACCACGAGGAGTAGAAACCGCCCCTACCTCCTTGCAGCGGCCATGACAAATGAAGAGTTCACGAAATAGATGGAGATGGCGTCACGCCGGTCGTTGATCGATCAGGGTCCGGCGCCTTCATCCCCTCCATGCAACTGCGGCGTTCAGATAGGACGCCGCGTGAGGGGGGAGCTGATGTCTCCTTCGTGAAACCGCGATGTACAGATCATACGTTGCGTGAAGGCGAAGCCACCATCCCCACCACGTCCCAAGTCAAGCAACCAGTGGCGCCCGATCGCCATCAAGAAGGAGCAGGATCCGTGCCCATTGAACCGTACTGCTGCATCGACTACTACCTCTAAGGCGGCGGCTTGCGCGGCGGGTCATCCTCGTCGAGGGGCGAGAAATACCTCTCGGAGGTGGAGGTGCATCGGGAACGGAGCCGGGCACAATGCTCGGCGGTGTTTGCCAAGACCCAAGTGGCACCGACATGGGTACTCGTGGACCCCGCACTTGTGGAGGCTTGGGCCTCAATCGGCTCAACAGCACCATGGAACCGGACACGCGTTGCCTGCTCAACACCGTGTGACGACTCCGGCTTAATCGTGCACTAACCATACACGCAAATGCGCACGATCAAGCCTAAGGACTCACTTGAAGATATCACAACACAACTCTAAAACATAAATAAAGTCATACAAGCTTTATATTACAAGCCAGGGCCTCGAGGGCTCGAATACATAGCTCGATGGCATACAAGCGTCAGCGGAAGCATTAGATATCTGGGTACAGATATAATACAGAGAGAGAGCTAGGCCTTCACAGAGGCGGGGTAAAATAAAATCTACGATCGAAAGGCGTAGGCCTCCTGCCTAAGGCCCTCCAATCCTACTCCTGGTCGTCAGTCGGCTCCTCGTAGTAGTAGTACTCACCGGACGGGTAGTAGTAGTAGCCGTGGTCGTCGACTGGGGCAACTGGCTCAGGGGCTCCGTCGTCTGGTGGCATCAAATGAATATGGGGAAAAAAAATAAAGCAAACGTGAGTACTCATCCGAAGTACTCAGCAAGCAAGGATCTACACTACAAATGCATCATTTTCAAAGGGGGCTGTATATATGGACTGGGCTGCAGAAATGCCAGAATATAGGGGGAAAGCCTAGTCCTATCGAAGACTAGCATCTTCAGCTTCATCATCAGTCTTACAGCACAAGAAAAGAGCAGAATACATAAAGTAAGGTAGTAGTAGTGTCATCAACCTCGACCTGAGATCCTTTCTCGACTCCCTGCGAGAAAGCAATCCCAGAGCCGTACTATCCAGCTCTCAACTCATGTTCTAGTTGTACCGATCAGGATACAACTCCGAGTGTCCGTTACCGTAGGACAGGCT
>JAAAWM010010357.1:0-39580 GCA_036873465.1 Thinopyrum obtusiflorum | reverse complement strand
AGGCCCGCACATCGCTCTCTATCTCGCACGCACAATCTCTTTGTGAATACCCTATTTAGCAAGTAGCTTTCCATCACATACACACACATTTCTCTCCTTAGGTTTGTTTTCTCTCAATATCTGACACACACACACACACACAGACAGCACACATCACACACACACCCCCTCCCCCGGGCACACAATTCATCCCCATCCAAGGTTATGTGGCGACCACTCTCGCTTGTGCTTCTTCACACCCCAGCATGCACAACACCTCAATCTTCAAAGAGGGCATCGAGGACATCAAAGACGACGACCACACTACGCTAGAGAATGCGGGGCCATTTGGAAGCAGGATGATGTGATGACGGCTGACTGACTCCTCCCCCCACCCTCTCTCTCTCTCGCACAAAATTACCAATCCCTCTCTCCCCCGCAGAAATTTATCAATCCCTCAACCCACGAGATCCTTCCCCTCTCGTCCATGATTTTCCAGCTCTCTCATCAAACCTGTTGTCTCTTCTCCTTCCATGTGTACAGAATCCGGATGCACACGCATCTCACGTATGTTACATGTCTCCATCTTTCTCACAGACCTAACTTCTTCCTCTCTCTTTCTCTGGGGGGGGGGGGGGGGGGGGGGGGGGGGGGGGGGGGGGGGGGGGGGGGGGGGGGGGGGGGGGGGGGGGGGGGGGGGGGGGGGGGGGGGGGGGGGGGGGGGGGGGGGGGGGGGGGGGGGGGGGGGGGGGGGGGGGGGGGGGGGGGGGGGGGGGGGGGGGGGGGGGGGGGGGGGGGGGGGGGGGGGGGGGGGGGGGGGGGGGGGGGGGGGGGGGGGGGGGGGGGGGGGGGGGGGGGGGGGGGGGGGGGGGGGGGGGGGGGGGGGGGGGGGGGGGGGGGGGGGGGGGGGGGGGGGGGGGGGGGGGGGGGGGGGGGGGGGGGGGGGGGGGGGGGGGGGGGGGGGGGGGGGGGGGGGGGGGGGGGGGGGGGGGGGGGGGGGGGGGGGGGGGGGGGGGGGGGGGGGGGGGGGGGGGGGGGGGGGGGGGGGGGGGGGGGGGGGGGGGGGGGGGGGGGGGGGGGGGGGGGGGGGGGGGGGGGGGGGGGGGGGGGGGGGGGGGGGGGGGGGGGGGGGGGGGGGGGGGGGGGGGGGGGGGGGGGGGGGGGGGGGGGGGGGGGGGGGGGGGGGGGGGGGGGGGGGGGGGGGGGGGGGGGGGGGGGGGGGGGGGGGGGGGGGGGGGGGGGGGGGGGGGGGGGGGGGGGGGGGGGGGGGGGGGGGGGGGGGGGGGGGGGGGGGGGGGGGGGGGGGGGGGGGGGGGGGGGGGGGGGGGGGGGGGGGGGGGGGGGGGGGGGGGGGGGGGGGGGGGGGGGGGGGGGGGGGGGGGGGGGGGGGGGGGGGGGGGGGGGGGGGGGGGGGGGGGGGGGGGGGGGGGGGGGGGGGGGGGGGGGGGGGGGGGGGGGGGGGGGGGGGGGGGGGGGGGGGGGGGGGGGGGGGGGGGGGGGGGGGGGGGGGGGGGGGGGGGGGGGGGGGGGGGGGGGGGGGTGTTCTTTTAAGTTTGACCAACCCTATATAAAACTAAACTAAGCTCCCATACATGCACTCATCAATGTGCCGCCACCGACGTTGCGCATGCCGGCGCCCGCCTGCTCCGGCCGACCATTTCTCACCCATCACCGCCGTGTCCCCGCCATCCCTGTGCCATGAAGCCGAAGGCTCCCCCGCTCACGTTGTTTGCAGTCCCTCCTCGCGATGCCGCCGCGCTGCCAAGCACGCGAGCAGGTGGAGCCGCGTCTATGCCCGCAGCGTACGAAGAGGAGGATGAGCGCGTGCTCCAGCTCGCTGGCGAGGAGGAGCTAGCGTGTCATTGTCGTCTCCGCCCGCGCGGAGGAGGCGAGCATGGTGGCTGTCGCGGCAGAAGCCGATCGCGCCCGCGCCGAGCCTGCAAACCGGGTGCGGACGTGGAATCTACCTTCGAGACCTTGAATGCCACGTGGATCCTGCAATCTGAAGGAACAATTTGGATCAGTCGACTCTTGTGAGCCGTTGGATGCAACATGGATGGCCAGAAGGGCTTCTTCAACCTCCGAAAATGATGCATTGTTCATCTTCTCTCTCAGGCATCGAGCCACCAGCCCGCCACACGCCTAACCGCCAGCCGCCGCTGCCCCACCCTCCCCTGAACCGCCTGCCACCACCATGCTCCCCCCACCACCGCCATCCGTTTAACCCCGGGCACGATCCATTTTTTTCGGCGAACTGCATTCCACACCCAACACTCATAAGATAGATCATGGGCACCATGCCACCCTAATATAGATACTAGGGTAGCTTCTCTGTCGTCTTCTTCCTTCGCTCCGTCGAACTTCTTTCACAAATCGACTGACCAAAATTATACTACTAGTACGTATTAAGTACAGTAGGAACGTGAAGATACGAGTAGTAGTACCAACTGCAAGAATTACAGTAGTAAGACATACTAGTACTACTGTACGTACTAAAGAGTTCAAATAACGAGAAAGAACATAACATAGTTCTACTGGGGGGCTCAGCACAACACACCCCTGAAATAAAACTAAGCAACTAGTCCGCTTGACACTGCAGTAGAACCAGCATGACCAACGGCACTGCCACCTTACTCGGAGTCCGAGTCCACGTCCTCGACTTCGTCCTCGTCCCTCTTCCTCTTCCTCTTCGCCGACACTTCTTTGCTTGAACCGGAAACTGGGCTCTGCTTCTTCATCCAAACCTTGTAGATATTTAAACAAAGGTAGGCATCCGTTGCTGCGTACACGATGTGATCTTCATCTATTGTCTTCGACTCCCATGCATGATGAAACTCCGGGTGAGGTTTCTTCAGTTGAGCGTACGAAGGATCAATCATGGCTGCTGCCAGGGTCAGCATTGAAGGCTGAGAGGAGGACAGCAGGCTTTCCTTCTGGAGATCGAAGGGCTGGCCTACAATGAGGCCTATCCGATCCAGGACTCTCCTGTCGTTCATAAAGTCTATAGTAATGAATTTCACTCTTTTGCCCTTGAGGAAGAACTCAAAATCCTGGCACCTAACGTCGGCATGGCATATGTGGTAGACCAAGCACACGTTATGTACGCAAACCTGGATCACGGTGGGCTTCTTCATCTCTGCCACCTTTAGAAGCTTCTCCTTTTCTAGGACTATGGTGCACTCAACATCTAGCCTAGCGACCCACTCATCCTTTGAACTTTTGAACATGTGTAGGAAGCGACCAAGGCATGCTTCCATCGTCGCGGATCTATGTGTGTAGATGACTATGAACTCATCGCCGGTGACGGTTCTAACCTTGTACTCACCGCCGATCATGGAGATTTGGGAGGCCATGGATTGGGGGGGGGGGGGGGGGGGGGGGGGGGGGGGGGGGGGGGGGGGGGGGGGGGGGGGGGGGGGGGGGGGGGGGGGGGGGGGGGGGGGGGGGGGGGGGGGGGGGGGGGGGGGGGGGGGGGGGGGGGGGGGGGGGGGGGGGGGGGGGGGGGGGGGGGGGGGGGGGGGGGGGGGGGGGGGGGGGGGGGGGGGGGGGGGGGGGGGGGGGGGGGGGGGGGGGGGGGGGGGGGGGGGGGGGGGGGGGGGGGGGGGGGGGGGGGGGGGGGGGGGGGGGGGGGGGGGGGGGGGGGGGGGGGGGGGGGGGGGGGGGGGGGGGGGGGGGGGGGGGGGGGGGGGGGGGGGGGGGGGGGGGGGGGGGGGGGGGGGGGGGGGGGGGGGGGGGGGGGGGGGGGGGGGGGGGGGGGGGGGGGGGGGGGGGGGGGGGGGGGGGGGGGGGGGGGGGGGGGGGGGGGGGGGGGGGGGGGGGGGGGGGGGGGGGGGGGGGGGGGGGGGGGGGGGGGGGGGGGGGGGGGGGGGGGGGGGGGGGGGGGGGGGGGGGGGGGGGGGGGGGGGGGGGGGGGGGGGGGGGGGGGGGGGGGGGGGGGGGGGGGGGGGGGGGGGGGGGGGGGGGGGGGGGGGGGGGGGGGGGGGGGGGGGGGGGGGGGGGGGGGGGGGGGGGGGGGGGGGGGGGGGGGGGGGGGGGGGGGGGGGGGGGGGGGGGGGGGGGGGGGGGGGGGGGGGGGGGGGGGGGGGGGGGGGGGGGGGGGGGGGGGGGGGGGGGGGGGGGGGGGGGGGGGGGGGGGGGGGGGGGGGGGGGGGGGGGGGGGGGGGGGGGGGGGGGGGGGGGGGGGGGGGGGGGGGGGGGGGGGGGGGGGGGGGGGGGGGGGGGGGGGGGGGGGGGGGGGGGGGGGGGGGGGGGGGGGGGGGGGGGGGGGGGGGGGGGGGGGGGGGGGGGGGGGGGGGGGGGGGGGGGGGGGGGGGGGGGGGGGGGGGGGGGGGGGGGGGGGGGGGGGGGGGGGGGGGGGGGGGGGGGGGGGGGGGGGGGGGGGGGGGGGGGGGGGGGGGGGGGGGGGGGGGGGGGGGGGGGGGGGGGGGGGGGGGGGGGGGGGGGGGGGGGGGGGGGGGGGGGGGGGGGGGGGGGGGGGGGGGGGGGGGGGGGGGGGGGGGGGGGGGGGGGGGGGGGGGGGGGGGGGGGGGGGGGGGGGGGGGGGGGGGGGGGGGGGGGGGGGGGGGGGGGGGGGGGGGGGGGGGGGGGGGGGGGGGGGGGGGGGGGGGGGGGGGGGGGGGGGGGGGGGGGGGGGGGGGGGGGGGGGGGGGGGGCGGTCGATCGAACGGTCCGTCACCGTGTCGCGCTCGAAGGACATCCACCGAACCTTTTTGTGTGTGTGAAAACAATCCCCGAATATTACTCAACTTTTTTTTCGGGAAAATTTCTTGACGCTACAATATTTCCATATATTTGAATTTAGCTCCAGTTCATGTTTATTTGGATTTGGACGTTTTAGGTGCGCCCTAGTTTTTTTAATACTGATTTTGGGGTTGTTTGGTTCCCAGCCACCGTTTGCCAAGCCAAAATTTGGCAGCCACAGTTTAGTTGGCATGTGTTTGGTTTTTGCCATACTTTGGCTTGCCACACTTTATTGCCCCTATGGCCCACTTGTCATAGAGACAATGTTGCCACACTCGCCTAAGGTTATTAGTTCTTCAAAAGGAGAGCCACAAGTTGGCAAGCCTAAGGGAATCTTGCCACACTTTTTTAGTGTATGTAATGTGGGACCCTAATGTGGCTTGCCTAAGGTGTGGCTTGAACCAAACACCCACCTAAGTTGGTCAAAATTGCCTAACCTTAGGTGTCGCAACCTTAGGCAAACTTAGTCTCAAACCAAACAGCCCCTGTGTGTGTGACTGAGAGAGAACGTGTGTATGTGTCCATATGTGTGTTGTGGCGGAAGGGCAATGTGGAGACGGTGTGCGTGTGATAGAGAAATAGAGAGGTGTGAATGTGCAAATGATCATGCATGAGTGAGACATAGACAGATGCCGATACGTTGTGTATACATGAGAGAATGGTCTTCTATTTTACTTGTGTGTGTGTGTGTGAGAGAGAGAGAGGAGCATCCGTAACACAACAACCATCTCTCTCGATTCGTCCGTCCCTCGCACGATCGCATGTAACACATGCATCAACGCGCACATTTTGACACCCTCACCCGGCCCCTGTCCACCTCAAGGCCCGCACATTGCTCTCTATCTCGCAGCACAATCTCTTTGTGAATACCCTGTTTAGCAAGTATCTTTCCATCACATACACACACATTGGGGGGGGGGGGGGGGGGGGGGGGGGGGGGGGGGGGGGGGGGGGGGGGGGGGGGGGGGGGGGGGGGGGGGGGGGGGGGGGGGGGGGGGGGGGGGGGGGGGGGGGGGGGGGGGGGGGGGGGGGGGGGGGGGGGGGGGGGGGGGGGGGGGGGGGGGGGGGGGGGGGGGGGGGGGGGGGGGGGGGGGGGGGGGGGGGGGGGGGGGGGGGGGGGGGGGGGGGGGGGGGGGGGGGGGGGGGGGGGGGGGGGGGGGGGGGGGGGGGGGGGGGGGGGGGGGGGGGGGGGGGGGGGGGGGGGGGGGGGGGGGGGGGGGGGGGGGGGGGGGGGGGGGGGGGGGGGGGGGGGGGGGGGGGGGGGGGGGGGGGGGGGGGGGGGGGGGGGGGGGGGGGGGGGGGGGGGGGGGGGGGGGGGGGGGGGGGGGGGGGGGGGGGGGGGGGGGGGGGGGGGGGGGGGGGGGGGGGGGGGGGGGGGGGGGGGGGGGGGGGGGGGGGGGGGGGGGGGGGGGGGGGGGGGGGGGGGGGGGGGGGGGGGGGGGGGGGGGGGGGGGGGGGGGGGGGGGGGGGGGGGGGGGGGGGGGGGGGGGGGGGGGGGGGGGGGGGGGGGGGGGGGGGGGGGGGGGGGGGGGGGGGGGGGGGGGGGGGGGGGGGGGGGGGGGGGGGGGGGGGGGGGGGGGGGGGGGGGGGGGGGGGGGGGGGGGGGGGGGGGGGGGGGGGGGGGGGGGGGGGGGGGGGGGGGGGGGGGGGGGGGGGGGGGGGGGGGGGGGGGGGGGGGGGGGGGGGGGGGGGGGGGGGGGGGGGGGGGGGGGGGGGGGGGGGGGGGGGGGGGGGGGGGGGGGGGGGGGGGGGGGGGGGGGGGGGGGGGGGGGGGGGGGGGGGGGGGGGGGGGGGGGGGGGGGGGGGGGGGGGGGGGGGGGGGGGGGGGGGGGGGGGGGGGGGGGGGGGGGGGGGGGGGGGGGGGGGGGGGGGGGGGGGGGGGGGGGGGGGGGGGGGGGGGGGGGGGGGGGGGGGGGGGGGGGGGGGGGGGGGGGGGGGGGGGGGGGGGGGGGGGGGGGGGGGGGGGGGGGGGGGGGGGGGGGGGGGGGGGGGGGGGGGGGGGGGGGGGGGGGGGGGGGGGGGGGGGGGGGGGGGGGGGGGGGGGGGGGGGGGGGGGGGGGGGGGGGGGGGGGGGGGGGGGGGGGGGGGGGGGGGGGGGGGGGGGGGGGGGGGGGGGGGGGGGGGGGGGGGGGGGGGGGGGGGGGGGGGGGGGGGGGGGGGGGGGGGGGGGGGGGGGGGGGGGGGGGGGGGGGGGGGGGGGGGGGGGGGGGGGGGGGGGGGGGGGGGGGGGGGGGGGGGGGGGGGGGGGGGGGGGGGGGGGGGGGGGGGGGGGGGGGGGGGGGGGGGGGGGGGGGGGGGGGGGGGGGGGGGGGGGGGGGGGGGGGGGGGGGGGGGGGGGGGGGGGGGGGGGGGGGGGGGGGGGGGGGGGGGGGGGGGGGGGGGGGGGGGGGGGGGGGGGGGGGGGGGGGGGGGGGGGGGGGGGGGGGGGGGGGGGGGGGGGGGGGGGGGGGGGGGGGGGGGGGGGGGGGGGGGGGGGGGGGGGGGGGGGGGGGGGGGGGGGGGGGGGGGGGGGGGGGGGGGGGGGGGGGGGGGGGGGGGGGGGGGGGGGGGGGGGGGGGGGGGGGGGGGGGGGGGGGGGGGGGGGGGGGGGGGGGGGGGGGGGGGGGGGGGGGGGGGGGGGGGGGGGGGGGGGGGGGGGGGGGGGGGGGGGGGGGGGGGGGGGGGGGGGGGGGGGGGGGGGGGGGGGGGGGGGGGGGGGGGGGGGGGGGGGGGGGGGGGGGGGGGGGGGGGGGGGGGGGGGGGGGGGGGGGGGGGGGGGGGGGGGGGGGGGGGGGGGGGGGGGGGGGGGGGGGGGGGGGGGGGGGGGGGGGGGGGGGGGGGGGGGGGGGGGGGGGGGGGGGGGGGGGGGGGGGGGGGGGGGGGGGGGGGGGGGGGGGGGGGGGGGGGGGGGGGGGGGGGGGGGGGGGGGGGGGGGGGGGGGGGGGGGGGGGGGGGGGGGGGGGGGGGGGGGGGGGGGGGGGGGGGGGGGGGGGGGGGGGGGGGGGGGGGGGGGGGGGGGGGGGGGGGGGGGGGGGGGGGGGGGGGGGGGGGGGGGGGGGGGGGGGGGGGGGGGGGGGGGGGGGGGGGGGGGGGGGGGGGGGGGGGGGGGGGGGGGGGGGGGGGGGGGGGGGGGGGGGGGGGGGGGGGGGGGGGGGGGGGGGGGGGGGGGGGGGGGGGGGGGGGGGGGGGGGGGGGGGGGGGGGGGGGGGGGGGGGGGGGGGGGGGGGGGGGGGGGGGGGGGGGGGGGGGGGGGGGGGGGGGGGGGGGGGGGGGGGGGGGGGGGGGGGGGGGGGGGGGGGGGGGGGGGGGGGGGGGGGGGGGGGGGGGGGGGGGGGGGGGGGGGGGGGGGGGGGGGGGGGGGGGGGGGGGGGGGGGGGGGGGGGGGGGGGGGGGGGGGGGGGGGGGGGGGGGGGGGGGGGGGGGGGGGGGGGGGGGGGGGGGGGGGGGGGGGGGGGGGGGGGGGGGGGGGGGGGGGGGGGGGGGGGGGGGGGGGGGGGGGGGGGGGGGGGGGGGGGGGGGGGGGGGGGGGGGGGGGGGGGGGGGGGGGGGGGGGGGGGGGGGGGGGGGGGGGGGGGGGGGGGGGGGGGGGGGGGGGGGGGGGGGGGGGGGGGGGGGGGGGGGGGGGGGGGGGGGGGGGGGGGGGGGGGGGGGGTCTTTAACTATAGTTTCATACTTAATATCTACTATTAAAGGGGGGTCTGTATTTGTTTCGTACATTTGACAGACATGCATTGATGCCAAAAATTGTCCAACTATCTTTTTCCCAATCTCTGCCTCGTGCACAACTACATGCAATTAATTATCTAGGCTATTAATTGTGTGTGTTAATTACCTAGAAATTTAATTATATGTGTAGTTTATTAGGAAGGACCATGTTAATTATGGAAAGTGTCATCAAGCGGTGAATGGGAGGATCATGTTAATCATGTTAATTATGAAGAGTATCATTCTTTGGAAGAAGGATCACGATAATTATGAAAATTATTATTCTTTGGATGGGAGAATCTGATTAATTATGATAAGTATCATCGACTGTTGGACCAAAGGATCACATTTATTATGGAAAAATATCATCAAACGGTGGATGGAAGGATCACTAGAATATGTATGCCCCTTGCAAACGACATGCAAGCTAGTGATATTAATTTAGTGGTTAGTGTCGGGGAATACCCAACCGGGTAGACCAACAAGACAAAGAGAAACCAGCAGGTGCCTGAAGACCTCGCTTGAGGAGAATACCCGACCTGGAGATAAGTCGGCTCTAGTGGTAAGTCGGCTCTGGAGATAAGTTGGCTCTCGAGATAAGTCGGCTCTCGTGATAAGTCAGCTCTAGAGATAAGTCAGTGCTCGAGATAAATTATCTCTGGAATCACCAAAGCCGGCTTGTGATGGGCCAGAAGAAAACCCGGCCCAGGTGGTCAAAGGTCGGCTTATCAGAGGTCATGCTTAAGTTGGATACAACTAAACTAAAAGACACATAAGGTCTAGTTTAGGACTCCTTAGGCGAGTAGAACCCAAAAACTGTTGTAAACAAGGGGACCCGGCCTATTATATAAAAGGGGGTTCTTGGGTCATCAAAAGGACATAAATTTTGATAGCTCTTGGGACTTAGGTAGCGAAATAGCACCCTTGTAATTGAGACCATCATCATCAATAGCAATCTAGAAGGAGTAGGCTTTTACCTCACCAAAGGGGTTGAACCTGGGTAAACTCGTGTCTCTCATTATGATCAAACCATCCAACCTTTCACCTAGCTCCTATGCCATCACAACTTAGTTCTCCTATGACAACATCTGCGGTGACAAAACCATGCCAGTTGGCGCCCACCATGTGCCTTGCGTTCAAAGGTGTTGTCTTCTTAGAGGGAGACCTCCCAGGGATTGAGAAAGCTCGTAGACATCCGGGTGAGGAAGAGCCAATTGACGACTCAACTTGGGGTCCCAAGACCGACTCGCCAGAGTTAGGATTCCGGGTCACCCTTCAACAAAATCAATAACTTTGTAGGCTTCATCGGAGGAAATGCGGCATAAGGAGAGACGGCCATAGAGGAGTTGGACCTGGAGGAGAGAAAAAAATTAAATAAACTGGCTTCACCTTTGAAAAATTCTGGCTTTGCCTCCAAAAAGTGTCGGCTTCCCCTTTGAAAAGTGTTAGCTTTGCCTTCAAAAAATATGGCTTCACCTCCAAAAAGTTTTGGCTTCGCCTACGAAAAATTGCAACTTCACCTCTGAAAAATTCCGCCTTTGCCTTCGAAAAGTGTCGGCTTTGCCTTTGAAAATTTTGGCTTCGCCTTCGAAAAGTGTCGACTTTGCCTTCAAAAAATGTCGGCTTCACCTTCGAAAAGTGCCAGCTTTGCCTTCGAAAAATCTGACTTCGCCTTCAGAAAGTGCCAGCTTGCCTTCTAAAAGTACCGGCTTGGCCTCCGAAAAATTCCAGTTTTGCCAAAAAAAATCGGCTTCTACTGCTGGCTCGAACCTTCAGTTGGGTTACTAACTTGCGACTTCTATGTGGTCATCTACAACCTCGAAGTGATCGATCCTCAAACCTTCGTGGGTTTATACTACATCATCAAATGCCGAAGTATAAAAATGGCTCAGTCATCTCTTCGCCCAACTAGTGCACCTATACAATTTACCATTGTATTTGGTGTGTTGGGGACACAAGAGACTTTTTGTTATTTGATTGCAGGTTGTTTGAGAGAGACCATATTCATCCTACGCCTCCCACGTATTGATAAATCTTAGATCATCCACTTGAGGGAAATTGCTATTGTCCTACAAAAGTCTGTATTTGGAGGCTCAACATGACTCTAAAAGAATAAAGTTGTTTATTAGACATCAGCCATTATCATCACCACCAACCCTCTCATCATGGGAGAACCAATCTTCATCAACATCTTCACCAACACCATCTCATCTCAAACCCTAGTTCATCTTTTGTATTCAGGGGGGGGGGGGGGGGGGGGGGGGGGGGGGGGGGGGGGGGGGGGGGGGGGGGGGGGGGGGGGGGGGGGGGGGGGGGGGGGGGGGGGGGGGGGGGGGGGGGGGGGGGGGGGGGGGGGGGGGGGGGGGGGGGGGGGGGGGGGGGGGGGGGGGGGGGGGGGGGGGGGGGGGGGGGGGGGGGGGGGGGGGGGGGGGGGGGGGGGGGGGGGGGGGGGGGGGGGGGGGGGGGGGGGGGGGGGGGGGGGGGGGGGGGGGGGGGGGTAAAAGAGTTGGGCCAGAAGAGTCCCGAGCCATCCACGAGGGTGGAGGGCGCACCCTACCCCCCTGGGCGCGTCCCCCTATCTCGTGGACGACTCGGAGACCCCCCTGACGTGACACCTACGCCAAAAATTCCTATAAATACAGAAACCTCCAGAAAATAACCTAGATTGGGAGTTCCGCCGCCGCAAGCATCTGTGGCCACCAAAAACCAATCGGAACCCTGTTCCGGCACCCTGCCGGAGGGGGGATCCCTCACCGGTGACCATCTTCATTATCCCGGCGCTCTACATGACGAGGAGGGGAGTAGTTCACCCTCGGGGCTAAGGGTATGTACCAGTAGCTATGTGTTTGATCTCTCTCTCTCGTGTTCTTGATTCGGCACGATCTTGATGTATCGCAAGCTTTGCTATTATAGTTGGATCTTGATGTCTACTACACAACCTTCTTCTTGTAGACGTTGTTGGGCCTCCAAGTGCAGAGGTTTGTAGGACAGTAGCAAAATTCCCTCAAGTGGATGACCTAAGGTTTATCAATCCGTGGGAGAAGTAGGATGAAGATGGTCCCTCTCAAGCAACCCTGCAACCAAATAACAAAGAGTCTCTGGGGGGGGGGGGGGGGGGGGGGGGGGGGGGGGGGGGGGGGGGGGGGGGGGGGGGGGGGGGGGGGGGGGGGGGGGGGGGGGGGGGGGGGGGGGGGGGGGGGGGGGGGGGGGGGGGGGGGGGGGGGGGGGGGGGGGGGGGGGGGGGGGGGGGGGGGGGGGGGGGGGGGGGGGGGGGGGGGGGGGGGGGGGGGGGGGGGGGGGGGGGGGGGGGGGGGGGGGGGGGGGGGGGGGGGGGGGGGGGGGGGGGGGGGGGGGGGGGGGGGGGGGGGGGGGGGGGGGGGGGGGGGGGGGGGGGGGGGGGGGGGGGGGGGGGGGGGGGGGGGGGGGGGGGGGGGGGGGGGGGGGGGGGGGGGGGGGGGGGGGGGGGGGGGGGGGGGGGGGGGGGGGGGGGGGGGGGGGGGGGGGGGGGGGGGGGGGGGGGGGGGGGGGGGGGGGGGGGGGGGGGGGGGGGGGGGGGGGGGGGGGGGGGGGGGGGGGGGGGGGGGGGGGGGGGGGGGGGGGGGGGGGGGGGGGGGGGGGGGGGGGGGGGGGGGGGGGGGGGGGGGGGGGGGGGGGGGGGGGGGGGGGGGGGGGGGGGGGGGGGGGGGGGGGGGGGGGGGGGGGGGGGGGGGGGGGGGGGGGGGGGGGGGGGGGGGGGGGGGGGGGGGGGGGGGGGGGGGGGGGGGGGGGGGGGGGGGGGGGGGGGGGGGGGGGGGGGGGGGGGGGGGGGGGGGGGGGGGGGGGGGGGGGGGGGGGGGGGGGGGGGGGGGGGGGGGGGGGGGGGGGGGGGGGGGGGGGGGGGGGGGGGGGGGGGGGGGGGGGGGGGGGGGGGGGGGGGGGGGGGGGGGGGGGGGGGGGGGGGGGGGGGGGGGGGGGGGGGGGGGGGGGGGGGGGGGGGGGGGGGGGGGGGGGGGGGGGGGGGGGGGGGGGGGGGGGGGGGGGGGGGGGGGGGGGGGGGGGGGGGGGGGGGGGGGGGGGGGGGGGGGGGGGGGGGGGGGGGGGGGGGGGGGGGGGGGGGGGGGGGGGGGGGGGGGGGGGGGGGGGGGGGGGGGGGGGGGGGGGGGGGGGGGGGGGGGGGGGGGGGGGGGGGGGGGGGGGGGGGGGGGGGGGGGGGGGGGGGGGGGGGGGGGGGGGGGGGGGGGGGGGGGGGGGGGGGGGGGGGGGGGGGGGGGGGGGGGGGGGGGGGGGGGGGGGGGGGGGGGGGGGGGGGGGGGGGGGGGGGGGGGGGGGGGGGGGGGGGGGGGGGGGGGGGGGGGGGGGGGGGGGGGGGGGGGGGGGGGGGGGGGGGGGGGGGGGGGGGGGGGGGGGGGGGGGGGGGGGGGGGGGGGGGGGGGGGGGGGGGGGGGGGGGGGGGGGGGGGGGGGGGGGGGGGGGGGGGGGGGGGGGGGGGGGGGGGGGGGGGGGGGGGGGGGGGGGGGGGGGGGGGGGGGGGGGGGGGGGGGGGGGGGGGGGGGGGGGGGGGGGGGGGGGGGGGGGGGGGGGGGGGGGGGGGGGGGGGGGGGGGGGGGGGGGGGGGGGGGGGGGGGGGGGGGGGGGGGGGGGGGGGGGGGGGGGGGGGGGGGGGGGGGGGGGGGGGGGGGGGGGGGGGGGGGGGGGGGGGGGGGGGGGGGGGGGGGGGGGGGGGGGGGGGGGGGGGGGGGGGGGGGGGGGGGGGGGGGGGGGGGGGGGGGGGGGGGGGGGGGGGGGGGGGGGGGGGGGGGGGGGGGGGGGGGGGGGGGGGGGGGGGGGGGGGGGGGGGGGGGGGGGGGGGGGGGGGGGGGGGGGGGGGGGGGGGGGGGGGGGGGGGGGGGGGGGGGGGGGGGGGGGGGGGGGGGGGGGGGGGGGGGGGGGGGGGGGGGGGGGGGGGGGGGGGGGGGGGGGGGGGGGGGGGGGGGGGGGGGGGGGGGGGGGGGGGGGGGGGGGGGGGGGGGGGGGGGGGGGGGGGGGGGGGGGGGGGGGGGGGGGGGGGGGGGGGGGGGGGGGGGGGGGGGGGGGGGGGGGGGGGGGGGGGGGGGGGGGGGGGGGGGGGGGGGGGGGGGGGGGGGGGGGGGGGGGGGGGGGGGGGGGGGGGGGGGGGGGGGGGGGGGGGGGGGGGGGGGGGGGGGGGGGGGGGGGGGGGGGGGGGGGGGGGGGGGGGGGGGGGGGGGGGGGGGGGGGGGGGGGGGGGGGGGGGGGGGGGGGGGGGGGGGGGGGGGGGGGGGGGGGGGGGGGGGGGGGGGGGGGGGGGGGGGGGGGGGGGGGGGGGGGGGGGGGGGGGGGGGGGGGGGGGGGGGGGGGGGGGGGGGGGGGGGGGGGGGGGGGGGGGGGGGGGGGGGGGGGGGGGGGGGGGGGGGGGGGGGGGGGGGGGGGGGGGGGGGGGGGGGGGGGGGGGGGGGGGGGGGGGGGGGGGGGGGGGGGGGGGGGGGGGGGGGGGGGGGGGGGGGGGGGGGGGGGGGGGGGGGGGGGGGGGGGGGGGGGGGGGGGGGGGGGGGGGGGGGGGGGGGGGGGGGGGGGGGGGGGGGGGGGGGGGGGGGGGGGGGGGGGGGGGGGGGGGGGGGGGGGGGGGGGGGGGGGGGGGGGGGGGGGGGGGGGGGGGGGGGGGGGGGGGGGGGGGGGGGGGGGGGGGGGGGGGGGGGGGGGGGGGGGGGGGGGGGGGGGGGGGGGGGGGGGGGGGGGGGGGGGGGGGGGGGGGGGGGGGGGGGGGGGGGGGGGGGGGGGGGGGGGGGGGGGGGGGGGGGGGGGGGGGGGGGGGGGGGGGGGGGGGGGGGGGGGGGGGGGGGGGGGGGGGGGGGGGGGGGGGGGGGGGGGGGGGGGGGGGGGGGGGGGGGGGGGGGGGGGGGGGGGGGGGGGGGGGGGGGGGGGGGGGGGGGGGGGGGGGGGGGGGGGGGGGGGGGGGGGGGGGGGGGGGGGGGGGGGGGGGGGGGGGGGGGGGGGGGGGGGGGGGGGGGGGGGGGGGGGGGGGGGGGGGGGGGGGGGGGGGGGGGGGGGGGGGGGGGGGGGGGGGGGGGGGGGGGGGGGGGGGGGGGGGGGGGGGGGGGGGGGGGGGGGGGGGGGGGGGGGGGGGGGGGGGGGGGGGGGGGGGGGGGGGGGGGGGGGGGGGGGGGGGGGGGGGGGGGGGGGGGGGGGGGGGGGGGGGGGGGGGGGGGGGGGGGGGGGGGGGGGGGGGGGGGGGGGGGGGGGGGGGGGGGGGGGGGGGGGGGGGGGGGGGGGGGGGGGGGGGGGGGGGGGGGGGGGGGGGGGGGGGGGGGGGGGGGGGGGGGGGGGGGGGGGGGGGGGGGGGGGGGGGGGGGGGGGGGGGGGGGGGGGGGGGGGGGGGGGGGGGGGGGGGGGGGGGGGGGGGGGGGGGGGGGGGGGGGGGGGGGGGGGGGGGGGGGGGGGGGGGGGGGGGGGGGGGGGGGGGGGGGGGGGGGGGGGGGGGGGGGGGGGGGGGGGGGGGGGGGGGGGGGGGGGGGGGGGGGGGGGGGGGGGGGGGGGGGGGGGGGGGGGGGGGGGGGGGGGGGGGGGGGGGGGGGGGGGGGGGGGGGGGGGGGGGGGGGGGGGGGGGGGGGGGGGGGGGGGGGGGGGGGGGGGGGGGGGGGGGGGGGGGGGGGGGGGGGGGGGGGGGGGGGGGGGGGGGGGGGGGGGGGGGGGGGGGGGGGGGGGGGGGGGGGGGGGGGGGGGGGGGGGGGGGGGGGGGGGGGGGGGGGGGGGGGGGGGGGGGGGGGGGGGGGGGGGGGGGGGGGGGGGGGGGGGGGGGGGGGGGGGGGGGGGGGGGGGGGGGGGGGGGGGGGGGGGGGGGGGGGGGGGGGGGGGGGGGGGGGGGGGGGGGGGGGGGGGGGGGGGGGGGGGGGGGGGGGGGGGGGGGGGGGGGGGGGGGGGGGGGGGGGGGGGGGGGGGGGGGGGGGGGGGGGGGGGGGGGGGGGGGGGGGGGGGGGGGGGGGGGGGGGGGGGGGGGGGGGGGGGGGGGGGGGGGGGGGGGGGGGGGGGGGGGGGGGGGGGGGGGGGGGGGGGGGGGGGGGGGGGGGGGGGGGGGGGGGGGGGGGGGGGGGGGGGGGGGGGGGGGGGGGGGGGGGGGGGGGGGGGGGGGGGGGGGGGGGGGGGGGGGGGGGGGGGGGGGCAAGGACTATCGCAAAGGTTACTAATAACCTAAGGGAGCTAGCAATTACTATCCACATGAAGTAAGTAGGGTGAATCTCGGTTCGAAAACCCAGAAGTGAAATGCCTACTAACTAAGTGGCATCACGGGATGCTTACGAGAATAAAGGCCAGAATCATCACACTGGGATCACAAAACATGGCTAGACTACTAGATGATCCCCTAAGACACCTAGGGTCATAATAATAACTCCAACATAAATGTCAAGGCAATAGAATACCTCAACTCAACAATTAGTGTGATTGAGCTGGCATAAAGGAACATCGAAACCAGAGGGAAAGGATTTTGCAAATGCATCAGACTGTTTAGAAACCTGGGATGACTCGGACAGCATAACGGCTGTAAATGCTCAAAAAGATTTGAGACAATCACAAAAATGGTGGCATAACCACTCAGAAGCACAATATCAAGGTTTCGAGATCAATAGTTAACATACAGAAGATAGTAGGAACTGAACTGAAGCTTAAATCCAACAATCTTATAAGTCTATGGATTAGTAACACGTGATCCTAATAGAAAGAAGAGATAGCCTAGTTCTTAATCCCCGTAGAAGAGAAGATGATGACTCAGATCAGAAGGCCATGAGGTATAAGAAGTAAAAAGAGCCTTACGTCCCATCCCACAATCAATTCCCTTGTATAACTAAAGAATTTCTAGACTCAACTTCGACCAGTTTGGCTTGGTAATCCTACAGGCAGTCAAGCTCTGATACCAACGCTGTCAGGACCCCGACTCGATGCCACATAGGTCTAGCATGTAACACCTCATATCACTTTGCGGCCTCACGCCCGGTATTCCCACGGGTGTCGCCTTACCTTTGCCCGGGACCGTTTGCGCCTTTTGGCACACATATATGATAGTGTCGCTAGAACCCATATGATAAGGAGCCCGGGCTGACATGGCTAGTCGTAAACCCAAAGTGGCACAAACTTACAGGGATAGGCATCCATGACCCAACATTGAACGTGTCGGTCATCAGCGAGTGAATCCAGGCTGTAGCACTGGGCTAGCAGGACTCCGGTGAACCGGGCTGTAGCGGGCTAACAGGACTCCGGTATTCATCGCGTGACATTTCCCCGAAGGGACAGACACAGGAACGAAGAAGGACACATGCCGGCCAGCCTAAGTGTTCCGGAGCAGTAGCAAGCTACCATGGCTCAGTGGAAACACTAGGAGACATTTCCCGGTAAGAGAGGCTACCAAGGATAAACACCCCCCCCCCCCCCCCCCCCCCCCCCCCCCCCCCCCCCCCCCCCCCCCCCCCCCCCCCCCCCCCCCCCCCCCCCCCCCCCCCCCCCCCCCCCCCCCCCCCCCCCCCCCCCCCCCCCCCCCCCCCCCCCCCCCCCCCCCCCCCCCCCCCCCCCCCCCCCCCCCCCCCCCCCCCCCCCCCCCCCCCCCCCCCCCCCCCCCCCCCCCCCCCCCCCCCCCCCCCCCCCCCCCCCCCCCCCCCCCCCCCCCCCCCCCCCCCCCCCCCCCCCCCCCCCCCCCCCCCCCCCCCCCCCCCCCCCCCCCCCCCCCCCCCCCCCCCCCCCCCCCCCCCCCCCCCCCCCCCCCCCCCCCCCCCCCCCCCCCCCCCCCCCCCCCCCCCCCCCCCCCCCCCCCCCCCCCCCCCCCCCCCCCCCCCCCCCCCCCCCCCCCCCCCCCCCCCCCCCCCCCCCCCCCCCCCCCCCCCCCCCCCCCCCCCCCCCCCCCCCCCCCCCCCCCCCCCCCCCCCCCCCCCCCCCCCCCCCCCCCCCCCCCCCCCCCCCCCCCCCCCCCCCCCCCCCCCCCCCCCCCCCCCCCCCCCCCCCCCCCCCCCCCCCCCCCCCCCCCCCCCCCCCCCCCCCCCCCCCCCCCCCCCCCCCCCCCCCCCCCCCCCCCCCCCCCCCCCCCCCCCCCCCCCCCCCCCCCCCCCCCCCCCCCCCCCCCCCCCCCCCCCCCCCCCCCCCCCCCCCCCCCCCCCCCCCCCCCCCCCCCCCCCCCCCCCCCCCCCCCCCCCCCCCCCCCCCCCCCCCCCCCCCCCCCCCCCCCCCCCCCCCCCCCCCCCCCCCCCCCCCCCCCCCCCCCCCCCCCCCCCCCCCCCCCCCCCCCCCCCCCCCCCCCCCCCCCCCCCCCCCCCCCCCCCCCCCCCCCCCCCCCCCCCCCCCCCCCCCCCCCCCCCCCCCCCCCCCCCCCCCCCCCCCCCCCCCCCCCCCCCCCCCCCCCCCCCCCCCCCCCCCCCCCCCCCCCCCCCCCCCCCCCCCCCCCCCCCCCCCCCCCCCCCCCCCCCCCCCCCCCCCCCCCCCCCCCCCCCCCCCCCCCCCCCCCCCCCCCCCCCCCCCCCCCCCCCCCCCCCCCCCCCCCCCCCCCCCCCCCCCCCCCCCCCCCCCCCCCCCCCCCCCCCCCCCCCCCCCCCCCCCCCCCCCCCCCCCCCCCCCCCCCCCCCCCCCCCCCCCCCCCCCCCCCCCCCCCCCCCCCCCCCCCCCCCCCCCCCCCCCCCCCCCCCCCCCCCCCCCCCCCCCCCCCCCCCCCCCCCCCCCCCCCCCCCCCCCCCCCCCCCCCCCCCCCCCCCCCCCCCCCCCCCCCCCCCCCCCCCCCCCCCCCCCCCCCCCCCCCCCCCCCCCCCCCCCCCCCCCCCCCCCCCCCCCCCCCCCCCCCCCCCCCCCCCCCCCCCCCCCCCCCCCCCCCCCCCCCCCCCCCCCCCCCCCCCCCCCCCCCCCCCCCCCCCCCCCCCCCCCCCCCCCCCCCCCCCCCCCCCCCCCCCCCCCCCCCCCCCCCCCCCCCCCCCCCCCCCCCCCCCCCCCCCCCCCCCCCCCCCCCCCCCCCCCCCCCCCCCCCCCCCCCCCCCCCCCCCCCCCCCCCCCCCCCCCCCCCCCCCCCCCCCCCCCCCCCCCCCCCCCCCCCCCCCCCCCCCCCCCCCCCCCCCCCCCCCCCCCCCCCCCCCCCCCCCCCCCCCCCCCCCCCCCCCCCCCCCCCCCCCCCCCCCCCCCCCCCCCCCCCCCCCCCCCCCCCCCCCCCCCCCCCCCCCCCCCCCCCCCCCCCCCCCCCCCCCCCCCCCCCCCCCCCCCCCCCCCCCCCCCCCCCCCCCCCCCCCCCCCCCCCCCCCCCCCCCCCCCCCCCCCCCCCCCCCCCCCCCCCCCCCCCCCCCCCCCCCCCCCCCCCCCCCCCCCCCCCCCCCCCCCCCCCCCCCCCCCCCCCCCCCCCCCCCCCCCCCCCCCCCCCCCCCCCCCCCCCCCCCCCCCCCCCCCCCCCCCCCCCCCCCCCCCCCCCCCCCCCCCCCCCCCCCCCCCCCGGGGGCGAGCATAAGGGAAGGTGCAGGAGCTCACATGGGGTCGGAAGAGAAGCTCGGCGGGCTCGGGGAGGCTTCTGCGCCGGCGAATTGACGGCGGCGATCTCCGGGCACCGGAGGTGAAGACGATGATGCTCCGGTCGACTGCGGCCTCCTCTGGTCGCGTGCGTCGCGTGGGTAGCTTCACGGGGTCAGGGCGGAGCTCAGGGACGCATAGTGGGAGCGAGGGGGTGGCTGTGGCCCCGGTAACGGCGTCGGCGGCGATGGGCTCCGCTCGGGCGCGTGCAGGGAGGGAAGCAGAGGAGGGAACGGGGTCCAGGGGAGGAGAGGGAGGGCTGGACGGCTCCGGGCGGCTGCGTGGCGTCTCCACGCATGGATAGACTCGAAGGGGGAGGCCTCCAGCGCGAAGCAGGAGGTGGCCGGCGTCGACGCGCGCCACGCCTCGCCTCTGCTCGTCCTCCTGGCAGAGGAGGAAGAGGACAAGGGAGGAGGAGGTGGGCTGGGCCGGCTGGGGAACTGGGCCAGCTCTCCCCCCCCCCCCCCCCCCCCCCCCCCCCCCCCCCCCCCCCCCCCCCCCCCCCCCCCCCCCCCCCCCCCCCCCCCCCCCCCCCCCCCCCCCCCCCCCCCCCCCCCCCCCCCCCCCCCCCCCCCCCCCCCCCCCCCCCCCCCCCCCCCCCCCCCCCCCCCCCCCCCCCCCCCCCCCCCCCCCCCCCCCCCCCCCCCCCCCCCCCCCCCCCCCCCCCCCCCCCCCCCCCCCCCCCCCCCCCCCCCCCCCCCCCCCCCCCCCCCCCCCCCCCCCCCCCCCCCCCCCCCCCCCCCCCCCCCCCCCCCCCCCCCCCCCCCCCCCCCCCCCCCCCCCCCCCCCCCCCCCCCCCCCCCCCCCCCCCCCCCCCCCCCCCCCCCCCCCCCCCCCCCCCCCCCCCCCCCCCCCCCCCCCCCCCCCCCCCCCCCCCCCCCCCCCCCCCCCCCCCCCCCCCCCCCCCCCCCCCCCCCCCCCCCCCCCCCCCCCCCCCCCCCCCCCCCCCCCCCCCCCCCCCCCCCCCCCCCCCCCCCCCCCCCCCCCCCCCCCCCCCCCCCCCCCCCCCCCCCCCCCCCCCCCCCCCCCCCCCCCCCCCCCCCCCCCCCCCCCCCCCCCCCCCCCCCCCCCCCCCCCCCCCCCCCCCCCCCCCCCCCCCCCCCCCCCCCCCCCCCCCCCCCCCCCCCCCCCCCCCCCCCCCCCCCCCCCCCCCCCCCCCCCCCCCCCCCCCCCCCCCCCCCCCCCCCCCCCCCCCCCCCCCCCCCCCCCCCCCCCCCCCCCCCCCCCCCCCCCCCCCCCCCCCCCCCCCCCCCCCCCCCCCCCCCCCCCCCCCCCCCCCCCCCCCCCCCCCCCCCCCCCCCCCCCCCCCCCCCCCCCCCCCCCCCCCCCCCCCCCCCCCCCCCCCCCGGAGGGTGATTCGTAGATTATTATCTTAAGTGGCAAAAAGAATTACTTTTGATTCAGAGATCATTGGAACTCTTTATACCAGCCTAAGGTAATCACAAGCGATCATTTGGAGGGGGTCGGTAGAATGGCATACTCGGACTTGGATGATGTGGATTACCTTGTTGAAAACAACGTAATGAATGAATTTTGCTTATCACCGGAAATGGAAGAGACCCATGGTAGAATGGCACATTGGCGGTGCAAGCTGGGAACAAAATGCAAATGCTGGGAATGATTCTGGTAACTGGGGAAGAACCCAACAATAGAGAGTGAATTCACTGTTGGAGTGGTTATAGCATAACCGAAGAATCTGGGGCAATCCCAGCTAGTGCCGATGATAAGACGTAGCGCTTGTGCGTGCTCTCAAGAACTTAAGCATTTCCACATTCATCAAGGTTTTACCAACATCCGTGTCAAGGGTCCGGTAGCACAACTTACTACCATGATGAATGGTGATGGAGGATGCAGATGCAAAGGAAGATAACACTTTCTCAGTTTTCACCTTAGCGAGGCCAAGGAAACAAAATCTGGATGATCGACCGAGAGACATTTAGCACTCCGCTTCTAATGTTCTCCTTGACGTGCTAGTGTATCCCATTCATAGATATGGTTTGATAACTAGAACATCAAGTAAAAGGTCGGACATCGGGAACACAATAATCATAAGGCACAACTAGGAAGTAAATCCTACGAAGTCCCCCCCCCCCCCCCCCCCCCCCCCCCCCCCCCCCCCCCCCCCCCCCCCCCCCCCCCCCCCCCCCCCCCCCCCCCCCCCCCCCCCCCCCCCCCCCCCCCCCCCCCCCCCCCCCCCCCCCCCCCCCCCCCCCCCCCCCCCCCCCCCCCCCCCCCCCCCCCCCCCCCCCCCCCCCCCCCCCCCCCCCCCCCCCCCCCCCCCCCCCCCCCCCCCCCCCCCCCCCCCCCCCCCCCCCCCCCCCCCCCCCCCCCCCCCCCCCCCCCCCCCCCCCCCCCCCCCCCCCCCCCCCCCCCCCCCCCCCCCCCCCCCCCCCCCCCCCCCCCCCCCCCCCCCCCCCCCCCCCCCCCCCCCCCCCCCCCCCCCCCCCCCCCCCCCCCCCCCCCCCCCCCCCCCCCCCCCCCCCCCCCCCCCCCCCCCCCCCCCCCCCCCCCCCCCCCCCCCCCCCCCCCCCCCCCCCCCCCCCCCCCCCCCCCCCCCCCCCCCCCCCCCCCCCCCCCCCCCCCCCCCCCCCCCCCCCCCCCCCCCCCCCCCCCCCCCCCCCCCCCCCCCCCCCCCCCCCCCCCCCCCCCCCCCCCCCCCCCCCCCCCCCCCCCCCCCCCCCCCCCCCCCCCCCCCCCCCCCCCCCCCCCCCCCCCCCCCCCCCCCCCCCCCCCCCCCCCCCCCCCCCCCCCCCCCCCCCCCCCCCCCCCCCCCCCCCCCCCCCCCCCCCCCCCCCCCCCCCCCCCCCCCCCCCCCCCCCCCCCCCCCCCCCCCCCCCCCCCCCCCCCCCCCCCCCCCCCCCCCCCCCCCCCCCCCCCCCCCCCCCCCCCCCCCCCCCCCCCCCCCCCCCCCCCCCCCCCCCCCCCCCCCCCCCCCCCCCCCCCCCCCCCCCCCCCCCCCCCCCCCCCCCCCCCCCCCCCCCCCCCCCCCCCCCCCCCCCCCCCCCCCCCCCCCCCCCCCCCCCCCCCCCCCCCCCCCCCCCCCCCCCCCCCCCCCCCCCCCCCCCCCCCCCCCCCCCCCCCCCCCCCCCCCCCCCCCCCCCCCCCCCCCCCCCCCCCCCCCCCCCCCCCCCCCCCCCCCCCCCCCCCCCCCCCCCCCCCCCCCCCCCCCCCCCCCCCCCCCCCCCCCCCCCCCCCCCCCCCCCCCCCCCCCCCCCCCCCCCCCCCCCCCCCCCCCCCCCCCCCCCCCCCCCCCCCCCCCCCCCCCCCCCCCCCCCCCCCCCCCCCCCCCCCCCCCCCCCCCCCCCCCCCCCCCCCCCCCCCCCCCCCCCCCCCCCCCCCCCCCCCCCCCCCCCCCCCCCCCCCCCCCCCCCCCCCCCCCCCCCCCCCCCCCCCCCCCCCCCCCCCCCCCCCCCCCCCCCCCCCCCCCCCCCCCCCCCCCCCCCCCCCCCCCCCCCCCCCCCCCCCCCCCCCCCCCCCCCCCCCCCCCCCCCCCCCCCCCCCCCCCCCCCCCCCCCCCCCCCCCCCCCCCCCCCCCCCCCCCCCCCCCCCCCCCCCCCCCCCCCCCCCCCCCCCCCCCCCCCCCCCCCCCCCCCCCCCCCCCCCCCCCCCCCCCCCCCCCCCCCCCCCCCCCCCCCCCCCCCCCCCCCCCCCCCCCCCCCCCCCCCCCCCCCCCCCCCCCCCCCCCCCCCCCCCCCCCCCCCCCCCCCCCCCCCCCCCCCCCCCCCCCCCCCCCCCCCCCCCCCCCCCCCCCCCCCCCCCCCCCCCCCCCCCCCCCCCCCCCCCCCCCCCCCCCCCCCCCCCCCCCCCCCCCCCCCCCCCCCCCCCCCCCCCCCCCCCCCCCCCCCCCCCCCCCCCCCCCCCCCCCCCCCCCCCCCCCCCCCCCCCCCCCCCCCCCCCCCCCCCCCCCCCCCCCCCCCCCCCCCCCCCCCCCCCCCCCCCCCCCCCCCCCCCCCCCCCCCCCCCCCCCCCCCCCCCCCCCCCCCCCCCCCCCCCCCCCCCCCCCCCCCCCCCCCCCCCCCCCCCCCCCCCCCCCCCCCCCCCCCCCCCCCCCCCCCCCCCCCCCCCCCCCCCCCCCCCCCCCCCCCCCCCCCCCCCCCCCCCCCCCCCCCCCCCCCCCCCCCCCCCCCCCCCCCCCCCCCCCCCCCCCCCCCCCCCCCCCCCCCCCCCCCCCCCCCCCCCCCCCCCCCCCCCCCCCCCCCCCCCCCCCCCCCCCCCCCCCCCCCCCCCCCCCCCCCCCCCCCCCCCCCCCCCCCCCCCCCCCCCCCCCCCCCCCCCCCCCCCCCCCCCCCCCCCCCCCCCCCCCCCCCCCCCCCCCCCCCCCCCCCCCCCCCCCCCCCCCCCCCCCCCCCCCCCCCCCCCCCCCCCCCCCCCCCCCCCCCCCCCCCCCCCCCCCCCCCCCCCCCCCCCCCCCCCCCCCCCCCCCCCCCCCCCCCCCCCCCCCCCCCCCCCCCCCCCCCCCCCCCCCCCCCCCCCCCCCCCCCCCCCCCCCCCCCCCCCCCCCCCCCCCCCCCCCCCCCCCCCCCCCCCCCCCCCCCCCCCCCCCCCCCCCCCCCCCCCCCCCCCCCCCCCCCCCCCCCCCCCCCCCCCCCCCCCCCCCCCCCCCCCCCCCCCCCCCCCCCCCCCCCCCCCCCCCCCCCCCCCCCCCCCCCCCCCCCCCCCCCCCCCCCCCCCCCCCCCCCCCCCCCCCCCCCCCCCCCCCCCCCCCCCCCCCCCCCCCCCCCCCCCCCCCCCCCCCCCCCCCCCCCCCCCCCCCCCCCCCCCCCCCCCCCCCCCCCCCCCCCCCCCCCCCCCCCCCCCCCCCCCCCCCCCCCCCCCCCCCCCCCCCCCCCCCCCCCCCCCCCCCCCCCCCCCCCCCCCCCCCCCCCCCCCCCCCCCCCCCCCCCCCCCCCCCCCCCCCCCCCCCCCCCCCCCCCCCCCCCCCCCCCCCCCCCCCCCCCCCCCCCCCCCCCCCCCCCCCCCCCCCCCCCCCCCCCCCCCCCCCCCCCCCCCCCCCCCCCCCCCCCCCCCCCCCCCCCCCCCCCCCCCCCCCCCCCCCCCCCCCCCCCCCCCCCCCCCCCCCCCCCCCCCCCCCCCCCCCCCCCCCCCCCCCCCCCCCCCCCCCCCCCCCCCCCCCCCCCCCCCCCCCCCCCCCCCCCCCCCCCCCCCCCCCCCCCCCCCCCCCCCCCCCCCCCCCCCCCCCCCCCCCCCCCCCCCCCCCCCCCCCCCCCCCCCCCCCCCCCCCCCCCCCCCCCCCCCCCCCCCCCCCCCCCCCCCCCCCCCCCCCCCCCCCCCCCCCCCCCCCCCCCCCCCCCCCCCCCCCCCCCCCCCCCCCCCCCCCCCCCCCCCCCCCCCCCCCCCCCCCCCCCCCCCCCCCCCCCCCCCCCCCCCCCCCCCCCCCCCCCCCCCCCCCCCCCCCCCCCCCCCCCCCCCCCCCCCCCCCCCCCCCCCCCCCCCCCCCCCCCCCCCCCCCCCCCCCCCCCCCCCCCCCCCCGTCAAACCTGGGCTGGTTAGCTTTGACTAAGCCCTGGGGCCCACTTGTCAGCGTCAGTAGGTGGGGGGTTAGTGACTAATTAACTAAGCCACGTCAGCCCGCCGGAGTTCTGGCCGGCGGCGACCATTAGCGCGGCGGCGACTCGCCGGACTTGCGTTACAGACGGCGTTTGATCGCGCGAAGACCACCGGGGCGTAGCCCGTCTTCGTCCGCAACCAGGGGAGCTGATGGGGGGGCTGCGGGGGCGCCGGAGCTCGCCGGCCCCCCCCCCCCCCCCCCCCCCCGGCGGCGGTCGGAGCTCGGCTGTGTTCGGGGACGCGGCTGCAGCGTGCAAACGAGCGAACTAAAGCGCTAGCGGGGCACTACGAGGTGCGGCGAGAGTGCTAGGTGCACTGGCGTGGCCAAAAGGTCGCCGGAGCAACGCCGGCGACAAGCTCGAGCGGAGGCGAGCTTCGGCCATGGCGGAGCTAAGGCCTAGACGGCGCAAACGGACACGGGGAGGAGGGGGTTCGGTGCGGGGGCTCACCGCGGAACCAGCGAGCGCGAGGGCGAGGTCGGGGATGCCCGGTAGCTCCCGAATCGCCGGCGAGGATCCACGGCGGCCGGAGTCGAATTTGGCGACGGCGACGGCTCCACGGGGTGTCCGGAGGGGCACGGCTTGACGGGGAGCTTCAGGGCGGAGGAGCGGAGCTTCCGCGTGTGTCGGGGAGGCGAGGGGAGGCCGGTGGCTACGGTGATGCCCGTCGGCGGCGGCGGTGGTTCTCGGGTGAGAGGGAGAGAGAGCAGGGGGAGAAGAGGAGGGCGAGGGAGAGTGAGAGCGGTGCGGGGCAGCTGCGTGGCTTCGTCCGGGGCATCGAGGGAGTCCGGGGAAGCAGGAGGTGGCCAGCAGGGGGGGAGGTGGCGCGCGCGCGTGCCGGCGAGCGTCGGGCACACGCCCTCGCCCCCCCCCCCCCGGAAGACGACAGAGGAGGGGGGGCCAGGCGGGCTGGGCCGCCTCCTGGCTGGGCCGGCCTGCTGCTGCTGGGCTCCCCCCCCCCCCCCCCCCCCCCCCCCCCCCCCCCCCCCCCCCCCCCCCCCCCCCCCCCCCCCCCCCCCCCCCCCCCCCCCCCCCCCCCCCCCCCCCCCCCCCCCCCCCCCCCCCCCCCCCCCCCCCCCCCCCCCCCCCCCCCCCCCCCCCCCCCCCCCCCCCCCCCCCCCCCCCCCCCCCCCCCCCCCCCCCCCCCCCCCCCCCCCCCCCCCCCCCCCCCCCCCCCCCCCCCCCCCCCCCCCCCCCCCCCCCCCCCCCCCCCCCCCCCCCCCCCCCCCCCCCCCCCCCCCCCCCCCCCCCCCCCCCCCCCCCCCCCCCCCCCCCCCCCCCCCCCCCCCCCCCCCCCCCCCCCCCCCCCCCCCCCCCCCCCCCCCCCCCCCCCCCCCCCCCCCCCCCCCCCCCCCCCCCCCCCCCCCCCCCCCCCCCCCCCCCCCCCCCCCCCCCCCCCCCCCCCCCCCCCCCCCCCCCCCCCCCCCCCCCCCCCCCCCCCCCCCCCCCCCCCCCCCCCCCCCCCCCCCCCCCCCCCCCCCCCCCCCCCCCCCCCCCCCCCCCCCCCCCCCCCCCCCCCCCCCCCCCCCCCCCCCCCCCCCCCCCCCCCCCCCCCCCCCCCCCCCCCCCCCCCCCCCCCCCCCCCCCCCCCCCCCCCCCCCCCCCCCCCCCCCCCCCCCCCCCCCCCCCCCCCCCCCCCCCCCCCCCCCCCCCCCCCCCCCCCCCCCCCCCCCCCCCCCCCCCCCCCCCCCCCCCCCCCCCCCCCCCCCCCCCCCCCCCCCCCCCCCCCCCCCCCCCCCCCCCCCCCCCCCCCCCCCCCCCCCCCCCCCCCCCCCCCCCCCCCCCCCCCCCCCCCCCCCCCCCCCCCCCCCCCCCCCCCCCCCCCCCCCCCCCCCCCCCCCCCCCCCCCCCCCCCCCCCCCCCCCCCCCCCCCCCCCCCCCCCCCCCCCCCCCCCCCCCCCCCCCCCCCCCCCCCCCCCCCCCCCCCCCCCCCCCCCCCCCCCCCCCCCCCCCCCCCCCCCCCCCCCCCCCCCCCCCCCCCCCCCCCCCCCCCCCCCCCCCCCCCCCCCCCCCCCCCCCCCCCCCCCCCCCCCCCCCCCCCCCCCCCCCCCCCCCCCCCCCCCCCCCCCCCCCCCCCCCCCCCCCCCCCCCCCCCCCCCCCCCCCCCCCCCCCCCCCCCCCCCCCCCCCCCCCCCCCCCCCCCCCCCCCCCCCCCCCCCCCCCCCCCCCCCCCCCCCCCCCCCCCCCCCCCCCCCCCCCCCCCCCCCCCCCCCCCCCCCCCCCCCCCCCCCCCCCCCCCCCCCCCCCCCCCCCCCCCCCCCCCCCCCCCCCCCCCCCCCCCCCCCCCCCCCCCCCCCCCCCCCCCCCCCCCCCCCCCCCCCCCCCCCCCCCCCCCCCCCCCCCCCCCCCCCCCCCCCCCCCCCCCCCCCCCCCCCCCCCCCCCCCCCCCCCCCCCCCCCCCCCCCCCCCCCCCCCCCCCCCCCCCCCCCCCCCCCCCCCCCCCCCCCCCCCCCCCCCCCCCCCCCCCCCCCCCCCCCCCCCCCCCCCCCCCCCCCCCCCCCCCCCCCCCCCCCCCCCCCCCCCCCCCCCCCCCCCCCCCCCCCCCCCCCCCCCCCCCCCCCCCCCCCCCCCCCCCCCCCCCCCCCCCCCCCCCCCCCCCCCCCCCCCCCCCCCCCCCCCCCCCCCCCCCCCCCCCCCCCCCCCCCCCCTCAACAATAGAGAGTTATTCCACTATTGGAATGGTTATAGCATAACCGAGGAAACTGAGAGCGCTATACAGTTAATGCCGATGATCAAACCTGGCGATTGCGCGTGCTCTCAAGAACTTGAGCATTTCCACATTCATCAAGGTTTTACTAATATCCGTGTCAAGGATCCTGGCAACACAACTTGCTACCATGATGAAGGATGATGGATGATGCAGATGCAAAGGAAGATAACACCTTCTCAGATTTCACCCTTGGCGAGGCCAAAGAAATAAAATCTGGATGATCGACCGAGAGACATTTAGCACTCCGCTTCTAATGTTCTCCTTGACGTGCTAGTGTAACCCATTCGTAGATATGGTTTGCTAACTAGAACATCAAGTAAAGGTCGGACTTCAGGAGCAATAGAATCCATAAGGAACAGTTACGGAGGTAAATCCTACGAAATCCTTATGGGGAGGTGGGGGGTGGCCAACTGCTTCAATCAAGATACCACAATAATAGGTCCTTCGGCTGGGTGGTGCTGGCCACGACATCCACTTTACCGGTTATCGAGGGACAAATATTATAGTTCTCGGGAAATATTCCAACCATCATATCTGCCTGAAATTCAGATCTGGTTGGTGTCAGGATATTCCAGACTCATCGAGTCTAGAACATCCGTGTCAAGGGTGCTGACCACACAACATACTACCGTGATGAATGATGATGGATGATGCAGAAGCAAAGGAAGATAACACTTTCTCAGATTTCACCCTAGCAATGCCAAGGAAAGAAAATCTGGATGATCGACCGAGAGACATTTAGCACTCCGCCTCTAATGTTCTCCTTGACATGCTAGTGTAACCCATTCATAGATATGGTTTGATAACTAGAACATCAAGTAAAGGTCGGACTTCGGGAGCAATAGAATCCATAAGGAACAGTTACGGAGGTCAATCCTACGAAATCCTTATGGGGAGGTGGCCAACTTCATCAATCAAGATATTATAATAACAGGTCTTCCGGCTGGGTGTGTTGGGCACGACATCCACTCTACCGGTTATTGCGCGACCAATATTATAATTCTTGGGAAATATTCCAACCATCATATCTGCCTGAAATTCAGATCTGGTTGGTGTCAGGATATTCCACGGAAATGTTCCAACCATCATATCTGCCTGAGATTCAGATCTGGTTGGTGTCAGAATATTCCAGACCCATCGAGTCTAGGAAGAAAAATGAAAGTTTGCAACACAAATCGACGAGATGACGTTGCGGGATTCTCGGAAGATGAACTACGATAGCAAGCTCCAAAACATGAGCTGGTTCTGCTACAAACATGTGAACACGTTGTCCCAGACAAGCATGCCCACATGGTAGTCTTACAATAAAACACTACCGAGTTCTGGTTGGGAACCATCAGCGAGGATATCGAAGTTCTTTCATAAGTCCGGATTAGCTCTTATGAAGATACTCCTTCTCCTTGAACAAATCAGTCAGTGGCTTGGTGTGCTAGGATACACATATGGAATGAAGGTTGCAAGTCTCCAGACCACAGAATACTTCGCACGTGTGCATGACTGACTTGCGATGATTCCAGAGGAAGCAACATTGACTTTCTCGAGTCCACGGCGGCAACTTGCATCAAATGCACATGAACTAGAGGAAGTCACTTCTTACATCCGAACATATGCTTCATGAGCTAGCATGAACAAATGCTTTCAAAAGTCCCCCCCCCCCCCCCCCCCCCCCCCCCCCCCCCCCCCCCCCCCCCCCCCCCCCCCCCCCCCCCCCCCCCCCCCCCCCCCCCCCCCCCCCCCCCCCTGAACACGGTGATAGCATTGGTCAGACCAAAGATGTAATGGTGTATGCTCGAGGGATCAACCACGAATAAGACAACATTACGAGCATCGTTGGTACTGATTTGACTTGACGATGGCCCACACTCACCCCCCCCCCCCCCCCCCCCCCCCCCCCCCCCCCCCCCCCCCCCCCCCCCCCCCCCCCCCCCCCCCCCCCCCCCCCCCCCCCCCCCCCCCCCCCCCCCCCCCCCCCCCCCCCCCCCCCCCCCCCCCCCCCCCCCCCCCCCCCCCCCCCCCCCCCCCCCCCCCCCCCCCCCCCCCCCCCCCCCCCCCCCCCCCCCCCCCCCCCCCCCCCCCCCCCCCCCCCCCCCCCCCCCCCCCCCCCCCCCCCCCCCCCCCCCCCCCCCCCCCCCCCCCCCCCCCCCCCCCCCCCCCCCCCCCCCCCCCCCCCCCCCCCCCCCCCCCCCCCCCCCCCCCCCCCCCCCCCCCCCCCCCCCCCCCCCCCCCCCCCCCCCCCCCCCCCCCCCCCCCCCCCCCCCCCCCCCCCCCCCCCCCCCCCCCCCCCCCCCCCCCCCCCCCCCCCCCCCCCCCCCCCCCCCCCCCCCCCCCCCCCCCCCCCCCCCCCCCCCCCCCCCCCCCCCCCCCCCCCCCCCCCCCCCCCCCCCCCCCCCCCCCCCCCCCCCCCCCCCCCCCCCCCCCCCCCCCCCCCCCCCCCCCCCCCCCCCCCCCCCCCCCCCCCCCCCCCCCCCCCCCCCCCCCCCCCCCCCCCCCCCCCCCCCCCCCCCCCCCCCCCCCCCCCCCCCCCCCCCCCCCCCCCCCCCCCCCCCCCCCCCCCCCCCCCCCCCCCCCCCCCCCCCCCCCCCCCCCCCCCCCCCCCCCCCCCCCCCCCCCCCCCCCCCCCCCCCCCCCCCCCCCCCCCCCCCCCCCCCCCCCCCCCCCCCCCCCCCCCCCCCCCCCCCCCCCCCCCCCCCCCCCCCCCCCCCCCCCCCCCCCCCCCCCCCCCCCCCCCCCCCCCCCCCCCCCCCCCCCCCCCCCCCCCCCCCCCCCCCCCCCCCCCCCCCCCCCCCCCCCCCCCCCCCCCCCCCCCCCCCCCCCCCCCCCCCCCCCCCCCCCCCCCCCCCCCCCCCCCCCCCCCCCCCCCCCCCCCCCCCCCCCCCCCCCCCCCCCCCCCCCCCCCCCCCCCCCCCCCCCCCCCCCCCCCCCCCCCCCCCCCCCCCCCCCCCCCCCCCCCCCCCCCCCCCCCCCCCCCCCCCCCCCCCCCCCCCCCCCCCCCCCCCCCCCCCCCCCCCCCCCCCCCCCCCCCCCCCCCCCCCCCCCCCCCCCCCCCCCCCCCCCCCCCCCCCCCCCCCCCCCCCCCCCCCCCCCCCCCCCCCCCCCCCCCCCCCCCCCCCCCCCCCCCCCCCCCCCCCCCCCCCCCCCCCCCCCCCCCCCCCCCCCCCCCCCCCCCCCCCCCCCCCCCCCCCCCCCCCCCCCCCCCCCCCCCCCCCCCCCCCCCCCCCCCCCCCCCCCCCCCCCCCCCCCCCCCCCCCCCCCCCCCCCCCCCCCCCCCCCCCCCCCCCCCCCCTCACACACAGTAGGACATGTTCACACGCCTCTGATTCATCCCCGATGAATCAAACCTGACTCAACTCTAAGCAGTAGCAGGCATGACAAACAAGCAAGAATGAGTAGGCACAACAGGGCTCAAACAACTCACGGCGGCAACTTTCACCAAATGCACGTGTATAAGAGGAAGTCACTCTTTTCATCAAACAAATACTTCATGAGCTAGCATGAAGAAAATGTCTTCAAAAGTTTCCAACACTAGCTTAATGTTCAACAAAATCATGGAGAAGATAAGGACGTTGTCAATGGGCTCAACAGCAATTCATCCGGGTTTCCTTTTAAAAGAAATTCCATAGTTAAGTAAACAAGTGATAGCATTGGTCAGATCCAAAAGATAAAATGGTGTATGCTCGAGGAAAAACCACGAGTAAGACATCATTACGAATATCGTTGGTTCTGATTTGATTTGACGATAGCCCATACTCAATCAAAGGTTTGGCTAAGATAATAGATCCAACAATTTATCACAAGGACCAATCGATGAAGATATCATCTTTCTTCTACACACACCACACAAGAATATCCCTTTGGAACGAACTAAGTCAGGCAAGCTTTTATCTTCCAGGGGGGGGGGGGGGGGGGGGGGGGGGGGGGGGGGGGGGGGGGGGGGGGGGGGGGGGGGGGGGGGGGGGGGGGGGGGGGGGGGGGGGGGGGGGGGGGGGGGGGGGGGGGGGGGGGGGGGGGGGGGGGGGGGGGGGGGGGGGGGGGGGGGGGGGGGGGGGGGGGGGGGGATAACGGTCAGGTGACGACCTGGTAATACTTCCGAGAAGATCTTCGGAAATCACGAACCACCGATATGTTACTAAGCTCGAGAACAATCTTGCTTTTCAGGGCAAGATGATATGATCAAATGAGCGAGGACTTGACAAAATCCTAACTCATCAATCAAAGAGTGCACCAGGAAATAAGGACTAGGTAGCACGATCAATCTTAGAATGATGATTCAATAAACAACACGCTAAGAATGAAATTATTGTCCTTTAACTACCAAGCAACAAGGTTGCTAGGAGTATTGATTTCACACATCACGATTCACTTGTCGGCATTCCGGTTACAATAATACAGGAACCGAGGAATGAACAATGATGGCAAGAAGTATCACTGTACCAAGAGTGCATAGGATGGTGTGCAATTCCTATAACATCCCGATATAAAGATGGTAATACTCCAAGATAGAGCAGAACAAAAGCTGGATTAGCAATTTGTTCTGTGGAGCACAACTTTTTGACCCAATCCTAGATATGGAAGAGGTACTGGAGTTTGTTTCTCCTAGTCATCCCGGAATGGAATGGCTTGACAGACCACAAGAGTCATAGGCATCGATGAACGAACGCACGCATACTCTTGACTATCAATTGATAGACGAGGGTCAGAATGCAACTAAAGAGAGCAACTCAAAGGAACATGCGATTTTCTGAGTTGTGGATGCATGGTTTAGCATGTCGAACGAATTCCACATATTTCTTCCGGATAACCCATGCAGAAAGGTAGAACTGGCAGAGTCACAATGTAGAATCGAGAACCCATCGAGAGCACTCTGATTGTGATCTTTCGATCAGCGAGGAACATCTGCCATAAGCGGTTCATAGTATTTGGAAGAAAGGAATACCACGAACATCGAGGACTAATGCAAAGGTTACTAATAACCTAAAGGAACGAGCAAAACTATCAACATGAAGCAAGTAGGGTGAATCTCGGGTTCAAAACCCAGGGATAGAATACCTACTACTAAATGGCATCACGGGATGCTTTCGATAATGACGGCCAGAGTCATCACACTGGAACATAAATCATGGCTAGACTACTAGATGATCCCCTGAGACACCTAGGGTCATAATAGTAACTCCAACATAATGTCAAGGCAATAGAATACCTCAACTCAACAATTAGTGTGATTGAGCTGGCATAAAGGAACATCGGGGGGGGGGGGGGGGGGGGGGGGGGGGGGGGGGGGGGGGGGGGGGGGGGGGGGGGGGGGGGGGGGGGGGGGGGGGGGGGGGGGGGGGGGGGGGGGGGGGGGGGGGGGGGGGGGGGGGGGGGGGGGGGGGGGGGGGGGGGGGGGGGGGGGGGGGGGGGGGGGGGGGGGGGGGGGGGGGGGGGGGGGGGGGGGGGGGGGGGGGGGGGGGGGGGGGGGGGGGGGGGGGGGGGGGGGGGGGGGGGGGGGGGGGGGGGGGGGGGGGGGGGGGGGGGGGGGGGGGGGGGGGGGGGGGGGGGGGGGGGGGGGGGGGGGGGGGGGGGGGGGGGGGGGGGGGGGGGGGGGGGGGGGGGGGGGGGGGGGGGGGGGGGGGGGGGGGGGGGGGGGGGGGGGGGGGGGGGGGGGGGGGGGGGGGGGGGGGGGGGGGGGGGGGGGGGGGGGGGGGGGGGGGGGGGGGGGGGGGGGGGGGGGGGGGGGGGGGGGGGGGGGGGGGGGGGGGGGGGGGGGGGGGGGGGGGGGGGGGGGGGGGGGGGGGGGGGGGGGGGGGGGGGGGGGGGGGGGGGGGGGGGGGGGGGGGGGGGGGGGGGGGGGGGGGGGGGGGGGGGGGGGGGGGGGGGGGGGGGGGGGGGGGGGGGGGGGGGGGGGGGGGGGGGGGGGGGGGGGGGGGGGGGGGGGGGGGGGGGGGGGGGGGGGGGGGGGGGGGGGGGGGGTCGACATGACTATTCATGAATTCAATGTGGCACTAACTTACAGGGACAGGCATACATGACCCAGCAACGAACGTGTCGGTCATCAACGTATGAACCCAAGTTGTAGCAAGCTACAAGGACTTAAAGGAATAACGCGTAACATTTCCCCGAAGGGACAGACACAGGAACGAAGAACGACACATGCCGGCCAGCCTAACTGTTCCGGAGCAGTAGCAAGCTACCATGGCTCAGTGGAAGCACTAGGAGACATTTCCCAGTGAGAGAGGCTACCAAGAATAAATAACTAGGTCGTTGGATCCCACACATACCAAGCATTTCAATAACATACACACAATATGCTCGATATGTGCAAATACAACATGGCATCACAACAAAACTCTACGACTCAAGTATTTATTCATTAGGCTCCGAGGAGCCAGATATTACAAACATGGGTCTGATGACCCAGCATTCAAGTCATACAAGCAATAAGCACATGCAGAAGCTTAAGTTGTCTGAGTATAGACAACTACAAATGAAAAAGGCTGAGAAGCCTGACTATCTACAAGACCCTGCCGAGGGCACAAGATCGTAGCTGAGGTAACAAGCTAAACGTCGATGTCCACGCGGAACTAATAGTGAGAGTGAAGTCTCTCTGCAAAAACATAAATTAAGCAAACATGAGTACAAATGTACCCAACAAGACTAACATCAGAACTATCTACATATTTATCAGTATCAACAAAGGGGGTGGTGGAGTTCAACTGCAGCAAGCCAGCTTTGACTCAGAGGCTATCCTGAACTACGTCCGCAAGTAACTCTTTTGAGGTGGCGCACACGAGTCCACATATTCACCAATCAATACACCACTATGGATCCGCTCCCATCTGGGGGGGGGGGGGGGGGGGGGGGGGGGGGGGGGGGGGGGGGGGGGGGGGGGGGGGGGGGGGGGGGGGGGGGGGGGGGGGGGGGGGGGGGGGGGGGGGGGGGGGGGGGGGGGGGGGGGGGGGGGGGGGGGGGGGGGGGGGGGGGGGGGGGGGGGGGGGGGGGGGGGGGGGGGGGGGGGGGGGGGGGGGGGGGGGGGGGGGGGGGGGGGGGGGGGGGGGGGGGGGGGGGGGGGGGGGGGGGGGGGGGGGGGGGGGGGGGGGGGGGGGGGGGGGGGGGGGGGGGGGGGGGGGGGGGGGGGGGGGGGGGGGGGGGGGGGGGGGGGGGGGGGGGGGGGGGGGGGGGGGGGGGGGGGGGGGGGGGGGGGGGGGGGGGGGGGGGGGGGGGGGGGGGGGGGGGGGGGGGGGGGGGGGGGGGGGGGGGGGGGGGGGGGGGGGGGGGGGGGGGGGGGGGGGGGGGGGGGGGGGGGGGGGGGGGGGGGGGGGGGGGGGGGGGGGGGGGGGGGGGGGGGGGGGGGGGGGGGGGGGGGGGGGGGGGGGGGGGGGGGGGGGGGGGGGGGGGGGGGGGGGGGGGGGGGGGGGGGGGGGGGGGGGGGGGGGGGGGGGGGGGGGGGGGGGGGGGGGGGGGGGGGGGGGGGGGGGGGGGGGGGGGGGGGGGGGGGGGGGGGGGGGGGGGGGGGGGGGGGGGGGGGGGGGGGGGGGGGGGGGGGGGGGGGGGGGGGGGGGGGGGGGGGGGGGGGGGGGGGGGGGGGGGGGGGGGGGGGGGGGGGGGGGGGGGGGGGGGGGGGGGGGGGGGGGGGGGGGGGGGGGGGGGGGGGGGGGGGGGGGGGGGGGGGGGGGGGGGGGGGGGGGGGGGGGGGGGGGGGGGGGGGGGGGGGGGGGGGGGGGGGGGGGGGGGGGGGGGGGGGGGGGGGGGGGGGGGGGGGGGGGGGGGGGGGGGGGGGGGGGGGGGGGGGGGGGGGGGGGGGGGGGGGGGGGGGGGGGGGGGGGGGGGGGGGGGATTTCCTGGAATTTTCTGAATTATTTTAAATCCAAAAAATTATTAACTGCATCAGCATCGCGTCACTGTGATGTCAGCAAGTCAACTGCGGCTGACCAGGTCAAACCTGACCAGTGGGGTCCACTGGTCAGTCACACAGTGCTGTCTGGGTCACCGACAGGTGGGGTCAGGTCAACATGTGGGGTGGTTAGCTGGCAGTGATTAGCACTAATCACGCGGCCACGTCGACACGCCGGAGTTTGGCCGGCAGCGACCTCAAGCCATGGCAGTAGCTCACCGGAAAACTGCTACGGGGCTCGGTTTTGCGCGTGGTTTGCGTCTACGGGTAGCTGAAGGTGCGCCGCATCCAACTGGGCGAGCGATAGCGGCTGGGGTGGTCTGTACTCGTCGGAGATGAGCTCACGGCGGCGGCCAGAGTTCGGCAAGCTCAGGTTTGGTGCTACGGTGCATGGGAGGAGGAACTGGTGGGTGTGTGGGCTTGCTGAGAAGCTGCTGAGCACGCCGAAGTGCTCGGACACGAGCTACGGCTGCTGGTGCCTCAGCGGCAACATGGCCAGCGGAGCCAAGCTCCTGGCCGGGGTGGCCATCGGCGCTAGAGCCGCTCGAGCTACGGGGTTAGGGGAAAGAGGAGGAGCTCACAGCGGGGTCGACGGTGGTCTTGGAGAGCTCGGGGAGGGGCTGATGAGGTCGTGCGGCCGCCGGCGATCTTGGGGCAGAGGCAGCGAAGATGGCGGGGCAGAGGGTGATGCAGGGCGTCCGGCGTCGTACAGCTCGGTGGAGAGGACGAGGGGAACGCGGCGGTGCTTCTGGGATCAGCGGCAGGGCGAGGGGGGTGCGGTAGCCGTGGCGGCAGCGAACGGCGGCGACGGCTCCGCTCGGCTTCGGGAGAGAGAGCGAGAGAGGCGAGGCAGGGAGAGAGGGGAGCGGTCGAGGGGCTCCAGGGTGCTGTGTGGCGTTGTCCTGGGCGTCGAGGCAGCGGCGGAAAGCAGGAGGTGGCCCGGCACGTGGCCAGCGCGCGACGAGCACGCGCCCTCGCCTACTGGCGCGAGGAGGAAGGCGACAGGGAGACGCTGGTGGGTCGGGCTGTCCAGCTGGGCCGCCAGGTGGGCTGCAACAGGTGCAGTAAGCTAGGCCAGGCAGGTTTTCTTCTTTCTGTTTTCTATTTGTTTTGCTTTGTTTTGATTTAGTACTAAGACTAAACCATTTTTGTTGCTTCTGAAATTATTTCTGGATGCAATATCGATTATTCCAAAGCTCCACAAAATGTTTCAGAATCATTGGAGCAATAAAAATAATTATAGGATTTATTTGCTCCAACTCAAATACAATATGGGCTAATTCAAATACCAAAAATGTCCTGGAAAAATATGCATCATCTCTGGATATGGTTTTCACCATTTTCCATTAATCATGAACATTTTTGCAGACCAATTTGGGTTCTTTGAAAATATTTTGAAGTTGAACCTATTTGCATTGTTTTAGTGCTAGGGGTTTGATCAATCCCCATTTCAAGTTTCAATTAAATTTAGACATGATGCATGGATGCTTGTGCAACTATTTGCAATCAAATTCTAGGGCTATGACACTTGCCCTTTGGCTTCGCCTCGAAGCCAAGTCCAAGCGCGCCTTGGGCCCGGGGGCTACCGTCGGCATCCTAGGAACAGGGGCACCCAGACTTGCCTGCCTGCGGCCCACGGCATGGCTCCATCGATGGCCTGGTACGGCCCAGCTTCAAGCATCAACAACTCAAGACCCTCGCGAGGGGCCAAGCATCGCGAGGCGAACGACACCTAGACCTCCCTGGGGGGTGGCCTCCCCTTGGCTGGCTCCCGAGGAGCGGAGATATCAATGCAAGCTGCACCTCGCGAGGTTCACATGACGCCATGACAACCAAGGCCAGGCGGGCGCCAGCAGGCGTAGTGTACCAGTTTCCTCTTTGGTGCTAAGGAGGCAAGCGCAGGCGCGGGGTCCCAAGGAATCAAGCAAAGGTTTCCATTCCGGTGCAACAAGACCAAGACCGCCAGGACAGCAGGACGGAGGTCATCGCGGAGCCCACCGCGGCATCACCACCAGAGGCTTTTGCAGGCGAAGGCTACTTTTGTCAGGATAACTTGTACTAGTTGTCTCCCTTTGAATTTGGCCGTTGTGGGATCCCTTCCCGCCTACATTTGGGAAGAGCACCAAGGCCACTATAAATAGGACTTAGCCACCACCATAGAGGGGACAGATCCATTCCACCCTGACCAACTCGTTAGCTCATCGAGCTCAAGAACACCTCACCTCCCGAGGCTATTCCACCACTGTACTAGTTCATCCTCAGCCCCTCGAGGCAATCCACCACAAAGCTGGAGTAGGGTATTACACCGCAAGGTGGCCCAAACCAGGATAAGCTGTTGTGTCTCTTGTCCATTAGATACATCGAGCTAGGCCATGGATTCAATGAGCAGGCAGACTAGGGAGGATGAGTTCTTCACACGCACCGCAGAGTTCGAACCTCTCAAGGTTCTGCGGAACCCTGAATCCGACAAACTGCTGAAACTACGGTCATCACCGGAAAGTATCCCAATTACTGTCACACTAGGGTTTAAAGATCATAACTTGTAATAGGTGCATATAACTTGCAAGATAGGATCTAGAACATAGATATAATGGTGAAAACCTAAACGGTTTAGATATGAAATCATGGCACTCGGGCCCTAGTGATAAACATTAAGCATAGAAAAGTCATAGCAACATCAATCTCAGAACATAGTGGATACGAGGGATCAAGCCCTAACAAAACTAACTCGATTACATGATGAATCTCATCCAAATCCTCACTGACCTGCGAGCCTACAAAGAAATTACTCACTCCCGGTTGGGAGCATCATGGAATTGGTGATGAAGGAGGGTTGGTGATGACAAAGACCGAAGGTGCCCCTCTCCGGAGCCTCGAGCGGGCTCCAGATCTGGCCTTCCGATGAAGAACAGGAGGTTCCGGCGGCTCTGTATCGTGAAACGCGATGAAACTTCCTCTCCTATTTTTTCTCAAAAAATAGGAATTTATAGTGCTGGAATTAGGTTCAGCGGATCCCCGAGGGCCCCACAACCCACCAGGGCGCGCCTGGAGGGGGTGGCGCGCCCTGGTGTCTTGTGGGCAGCCAGGGCCCCCCTCAGGTGGTTCGTGGTTCCAGTATTTTTTATTTATTCTGAAATAATTCTCCAAAAAGTTTCGTCCAATTCTGAGAACTTTTATTTCTGCACAAAAACAACACCATGGTAGTTCTGCTGAAAACAGCGTCAGTCCGGGTTAGTTTCATTCAAATCATGCAAATTAGAGTCCAAAACAACAGGAAAAGTGTTAGGCAAAGTAGATACGATGGAGACATATCAACTCCCCCAAGCTTAAACCATTGCTTGTCCTCAAGTAATTCAGTTGACAAACTGAAATTGATAAAGAAAAACTTTTACAAACTCTTTTGTTCTTGTTTACATATATATGCTTAAATAGCACCCAGGTTTTTAGCAAAGATCATGACTAATCATGTCAACAATAACTCTTAGAAATTATATTAACTCATATCAATGGCATAATCAACTAGCGAGCAATAATAAGATATATCAAACACCAACACTTTATCAAAACAATCATGATACAATATTGCAATAGTGGTATCTTGCTAGCTGAAAGTGCAACTATCCCTGGGTGGTTTTGGTAATTCCTAACAACATATAGCTCATTGAGCTAATACTATTTCAAGATAAATATTTCAGGAAAGCTCAATGATTGGCATGGCATGGATTAGAAATGTGGACCCCTCAAAATGCTAAGGACAAAAGATTGGCTCAAGCTCTAAAGCTCAAGACTCTACATTTCACTTTTAGTGATCCAAGATCACATTGAGTCCATAGGAAAAGCCAACACTATTAAAAGGGGATGAGGTATTGCTTAATGGGTTACTTGCTCGAAATGCTTAGTGATATGCTCCAAGAACCCTCAACCACTTTCTCATATCCACATATGTCCCAAACCAAAAGTCAAACTCGGCCCCACCGAAACTTTCTATCCGGCGCCACCGAGTTCAGTTAACATAGCCACTGCCACAAAACCCTAGTCAATTCGGTCTTACCGATAGGGATCTCGGTCTCACCGAGATGGGATTGCAAACTCTCTGTTTCCCTTCGTAACATTTCGGTCCAACCAAAATGAGCGATCGGTCCCATCGAGTTCGCAATGCAAACTCTCTGTTACCCTGTCGTAACATTTCGGTCCAACCAAGATGAGCGAATCAGTCCCACCGAGTTTGCCTGACCAACTCTCTGGTTAGCTTATTACCAAAGTCGGTCTCACCGAGTTTGTGTAATCGGTCTCACCGAGATTACGTTATGCCCTAACCCTAATGAAATCGGTCTCACCAAGTTGACATGTCGGTCCCACCGAAAATGCTAACGTTCACATTTTGAACTAAATCGGTCTGACCGAGTTTCATTATTCGGTCCCACCGAGTTTGGTGATTTGTGTGTAACGGTTAGATTTTGTGTGGAGGCTATAAATACACCTCTACCCACTCTTCACTCAGAGAGAGAGCCATCAGAACATGCCTACACTTCCATCATACATTTTCTGAGAGAGAAC
>JAAAWM010010356.1:0-39543 GCA_036873465.1 Thinopyrum obtusiflorum | reverse complement strand
GGCCTCGTCAGGCTGGCTCACGAGGAGGCGGAGAGATCAAGGCGGGGTACCTCACGAGGTGTCCGTGACGCAAGCCGTGACGACCGAGGGCGCCAGGCGGGTGCCAGCCCGTGCAGTGTCCTCCTTTCCTCTTTAGTGCAAAGGGGCAAGCGCAGCCGCGGAGTACCGAGGCATCAGGCAAAGGTTGCCATTTCGGTGCAACGAGACCAAGACCAGGAGGACTACGAGACAGAGGTCACCGTGGAGCCCAAGACGGCGTCATCACCAGAGCTTTGCGCGGGCGAAGACTACTTTTGTCTGGGTATCTAGTACTAGCTGTCCCCCTTCAAATTAGCCCGCCATTGTTGGCTCCCTTCCCGCTTGATATTTGGGAAGAGGACCAGGGCCTCTATAAATAGGATCAGCCACCCGCTAGACAGAGACGGACAGAGACAGACAGAGAGAGCGGAGGAGTTCGGAGAAGGATGTTCTTGAGAGGGGTTTCGATCAGAAAGAGAGAGAGAAGGGTGACTGAGCTCCTCCCAGCAGTTCATCACCCCAGCCAAGAACAGACCCTCGCGAGGCTGTTCTTCCTTGTATTGTTCATCATCATCAGCCCAAGAGGCAATCCACCACACCACACACTAGAGTAGGGGATTACACCACAACGGTGGCCCAAACCAGTATAAACCCTGTGTCTCTTGTGTTGTTCTTTCGTTGATGCCCCGCGCCGTCGCCATCCGACGCAACCGGGCAAGGCTCGCCTCCGACACGTTCGGCGGATCCAGGGCAGACGAGTACCAAGCTACGGCCGGGGGCTGACGAGGCGCCATGGCTTTCTAGGTCACACGGACGGAGTGGATCTGGAAATTTGGAGGAAGGAGAGGCGCATGAAAGGGGATCTGAGCAGCAACCAGGGAAAGCAAGAAGCCAAGCCTGGGTGGATGCCGCTCCTTTATCAACTCGCGCGGTTGCTGGGGCGCCCACGTCCAACCAACCGCCACGCGGCGCCCAAGGCCGCAGGCTGTTAGGGCCCGCGGCGCTTCGCTCTTGCCCTTCCGCCTCCCTGCACGGCCAAGTCCGTGCGCGCCTTGGGCCCGGGGGCTACTATCGGTGTTCTGGGAACGGGGGTCCCTAGACTTGCCTGCCTGCGACCTATGGCGTGGCTCAAAAGGGGGGCCCAGTGCGGCCCATCTTCACCAACACAAACCCAAGACCCTCGCGAGGGGCCAAGCCTCGCGAGGCGGACGACGCGGAGCTTCCTCAGGCACGGCCTCGTCAGGCTGGCTCACGAGGAGGCGGAGAGATCAAGGCGGGGTACCTCACGAGGTGTCCGTGACGCAAGCCGTGACGACCGAGGGCGCCCCCCCCCCCCCCCCCCCCCCCCCCCCCCCCCCCCCCCCCCCCCCCCCCCCCCCCCCCCCCCCCCCCCCCCCCCCCCCCCCCCCCCCCCCCCCCCCCCCCCCCCCCCCCCCCCCCCCCCCCCCCCCCCCCCCCCCCCCCCCCCCCCCCCCCCCCCCCCCCCCCCCCCCCCCCCCCCCCCCCCCCCCCCCCCCCCCCCCCCCCCCCCCCCCCCCCCCCCCCCCCCCCCCCCCCCCCCCCCCCCCCCCCCCCCCCCCCCCCCCCCCCCCCCCCCCCCCCCCCCCCCCCCCCCCCCCCCCCCCCCCCCCCCCCCCCCCCCCCCCCCCCCCCCCCCCCCCCCCCCCCCCCCCCCCCCCCCCCCCCCCCCCCCCCCCCCCCCCCCCCCCCCTTGCCTGCGCTTGCCCCTTTAGCACCAAAGAGGAAACGAGGACACTGCGCGCACTCGTGCCCGCCTGGCGCCCGCCTGGCTCCAGTCGTCATGGCTTGCGTCACAGGAACCTCGTGAGATGTCCCTTGCCGTCATCTCTCTGCCCCTCGGGAGCCAGCCTGGTGAGGCCGCTCCCGAGGAGGTCTTGTGTAGTCCGCCTCACGTGGCTTGGCCCCTCGCGAGGGTCTTTGAGTGTTTGCTGGTGAAGATGGGCCGTACAGGGCCACTGGTGGAGCCACACCGTGGGCCACAGGCAGGCAAGTCTGGGGACCCCCGTTCCCAAGACGCCGACACGGACGCCTGAGGACCCCTTAATCCAGGACTCCCTCACCCGCCACCAGTGTTGTCGGGCTAAACACTGTACGACCCTCAGCTAGTTCAGCTTGTGTTGAGGCGTCATCTGGAGACGTCTCCTGTGAGGATTGCATGAAGAGAGACTTCTTGCAATCAACCCTAGGATGTCCCTGCTCGCACACATCATCCATCTCCTCATGCGCATGCTGATAGCCCGAGTCATATGGCCGACTCATCATTTGTCCGTCGTCATAGGCGCCTGTATTGAGGAACCGAAGAGGGTCCTCCTCGTCCATCTCATCATCCATTCCTTGTTCCACGGGGGCGATTACATCATCCACTATTGGACCCCCTTCCTCGCGTCGTCTGTCGCTCTCACCCAACACGAGATCAGGCACTGGTAATTGCGTAGGCGGGGTGGTGTTCATACCTTGCTGATGTGTGGTCACTGGTGTGCTCCCGACTACCTCCACACGAAGAAGATTCTTCGGCCACATCAGCATCCAACCTTTGCATTCTCCAAGCTGCATCGGGGTCTCGTCATCCTCTCCCCTGAGCCATACCGGAGGAGCCAAATCCTTGTGGCCCACTTTGACACTCGACAAGTTAGCCCTGAAGTTGCCAACGGGCATCGGCTGGCCGTGGAACATGCATTCCAAGGGTTTTGTTATCACTGCCTTTCCCAGGTCCACATTCTAGCCGTTGATCCTGTAGAGTATGATGCACGAGGTTTCGTTGGCCTGCGAAGACACGTCCATGGTGTTAGACATTCGAAAGACAATGAAAATGAAAGATTATAGATATGTTGGTGCGACGTGTAATTACCGTGAGGGCATCAAGGTCAGCCATAGTCGAAGGCCCGCCTAGCATGCTAGAGACAGAGGACGAGCTGCTTTGAGTGGTTGCGGGAGCAGGCGCAAGTGTGGGAGCAGGTGCAGTTGTGCGAGCAGGTGATCGTGCAATATTCACGGAGGTGCTCCCGACGAAGCTAGACATGGGATAATCATGTGCCGTCTTGTCTGGATTTTGCTTCATCCATTCTATAACAGCCGGAATCAAGCTATTAACTGAAGCTGTGAAATCATTTCTGCAGGCAACTAAAGCTGCATCCATTGCCTACTGGACCAACTCTTTTTTGGCTGCTTCTGCAGCCTCAGCTGCATTTTTCTTGAAAGCAAGCTTCACCTTCTCATCGATGTTCACCTGACTGAACTTCATTTTCTTCCTTTTGGCCTCCAGCCCCTCATCATAGTAGTACTTCCAAGTGGCGCGGTCTTCGACACCGTGCACACATCCATATTGCGGCCGCTGGCCCAAATGGAGTCCCTTGCGTATGTTCAACGCCCGGTTGAGAGGGGTGTCCCACTTGGGCCTCGTCGATGACTGAGACGACGAGTCTTTTTCGTCCACAATCATGTGTTGTTCCTTCTACAAAAGGAATGTTAACCGTTTACGAATGTTACTACAACATGTAGTCGACTTGATCTGAAGCTAAATTAAGGTGGTAAAATAATAATTACCAGTAGTCTAATCAATTTCCTCGTGATCGGGTCCATGTACCAAACCTTCTTTTCCTTGTCCCACTTGTACCGGGCCCTGATGTAGTCACCCCCCCCCCCCCCCCCCCCCCCCCCCCCCCCCCCCCCCCCCCCCCCCCCCCCCCCCCCCCCCCCCCCCCCCCCCCCCCCCCCCCCCCCCCCCGGTCCCCGTGTTCCATTCCTGAAGCACCTTGTATTTCTCAGATTTAAGCTTGGCTGCCTCGGTAGCACAAGTGTCCTGGAACTTTTCGAACTGCTCTTCCGTAAGTGTCAGATTGTCCACCAAAATCTTGGACAGGGGTTCGTTAGCACCAATCGCTTGTTTCACCCTCCCTTTCCAGGCGGCCAAATCGTTGCTGAACATGCCCATGGCGTGGTTGTTAATCTTTACCATGGCATGATCATCCCACGGGTGTTCTATGCGGTCATCTCGATCGGGGTACTGGAATCTCTTGTGCAGCTTCGTTAGGAGCAAGTGCTCCAGATGTGGTTTACTCCTTAAGTCATTGTCGTTGATGCTTGAGGTTTCCTGTAGGATGCATCCGACTTGGTTGCCGTAGCACTTGCGAGCTTCATCCGGCGCTGTTGGCTCGAATTTGCCGGGGTGTACCTCTTTGACCAGCAGTCTTGCGATGCCGAGTTTGTTAGGGCATCATGTTGTAGGGTGGAACCCTAAGATGGATCTTTCACGAATTGGAGGGGAAATCCCACGAAGAACACGATGAACACGAAGAACACAAGAGAGGGGAAACACTCAAACCAACTAGATCCAATCACACATGTGCTAAATCCACATACACAAAGGGGATACAAAGGTCAGAATCTAACACAAGAAGATACAAGAGGTAACTAGTTCATCCAAATCCTATGAGGAAAGAGGTCTTGAATCCATGGAGGATCTTCCCTAGATGGGCTCTTGAATCCACTAGGGATCTTCCCACATGGAGGCCTTGGACTCCATGGGAGTAGAGGTAAGTGGATGAGCAAAGCTCTATCTCAAATAAGCTAATCGTTTGCTAACCCTAGAAAATGACATAGACACGAGTTATATAGGTGGTTGGAGGTGAGGGATGAGTGGAGGGGAAAAGGGGCATTCCCTGGCCAACTCGCAGGCAGGCCCGTGCGCATGGGCTAAGTCAGCCCCGTGGGCACGAGGGTCCCGTCACTACTGCAGGATGCTGCTAATGCGACACTACGATCAGAGACCCTTCGACGAAACTGTGTGCGATGCAATAATCGCAAACGGTGGTGTAAAAAAACCGTCAAAAAAGGAGCAAAACGTTTGCGATGGCGGATGCATCAAACACGGTTCTGATGTTAGTTGCGTGTGCGATGCAGGGCATACAGTTCAGTTCAATTAACTATTTGCGATGAGGAGGAACAAAAGAAACGGGCAGCCAGATGAAGGTGTGTGCGATCTACATCATACGGTTCACTCGGATGAACTATTTGTGATTAGGTAACACAAAAGAAACGGTCAGCCATATCAAGGTGTGTGTGATATACGGCATGCGGTTCACTCCGATGAACTGTTTGCTTTGAGCCAAGAGAACAGAAATAGTTCAATATAACAAGATGTGTGTGATAGCGGCAAACAGGTCTGTAATCAGAAATGTGTGGGAAGACCTATAACAACACAGACGCTTTCTGTTAACAAGCCGTGTGTGTTGTGAGCAAACGATTGCTGGTATACAATTGTGAGTGATTAATGAGAACATCACCGACGGGTTCCATTGTTTAGTCCATGTGCGATGTCATTTTCTTTGTCCGCACAACATCTACGCTCTATCTACAGAGCATGCATCAACATATATACTTAAAAAGATAGCATTGCATAACCAAATTAAGCATACAATTACACAAGTGACTACACACATAACATTTCCACACACCAAAGTAAGCAATTACATGCATACTAAACTAGGAGAAACGAGGATCTAATCATCTACTTATTGTTGCGACGACGCTTGCCATTGCTCTGCTTCCGGCTGGATCCCTGGCTGTTTTGGGGAAGGAGGCACTTCCTCATGTCAACGATCCGCCTGTACATGTCGTAGCTCATGTACGCCTCCTTGGCCACGTACACGGCATGAGCTTTGTCGAGTATCTCCATCCAGGCCGAGTGCCAGGCACGCTTGTCCTTGTTGCAGGAATCCTTCATGTCTCTATAGTAGGGGTCGATGATGGCCTCGGCGAGGTGAACCAGTGAGTCCTTCTCATGCTCCTTGCTCCCCTAGATCTTGTATTGGCCCTGGATGTCGACAAGATTCTGGCAGGCGATGCCCGAATTCTTGAGCGCCTTTACATCGTTGGTGATGTCCACCGTAGCAAACATGTAGTGGGGGCTGTTGACAAACCTGGCGAAATGCTCGCAAGGCCTTGTGGCCAGGCATTAGTGGTAGACGAGGACATGGTGGCGCACGCACATCTGGTTCACAGAGAGGAAACGTGTGCAAGCATGCACACAGTTGCCGTTTGCAAAGCGTGTGCGATGTCAGACAATATCACAAATGGTGCGGGCAAACTAAACGTTTGTGTTAGTTACCTTATCGTACACGATTCGCAACCATGAACTATTTCTGATGAAGTATGCATTGTAAACGTTGCACCACAGAATAGCATGTGCGATAGTTGTCGTGTACGACGATGTTACGACGATCCGACGTTTCATAATCCTGTCCGACACTTGTATGACGATTTGCTAATCTTCTTAATTAGTTATCGCGTATGGTTTGGGAAAAGCGAATGTGTGTGATTGTATGCTTATCATACACGTTCTATAATAGTGAACCGTTTGTGATGGGCCGCGCATCGTAAACGTAGCACCACAGAATACCGACTACAATGGCAATGCGAGCACAAACGAATAGGAGTACTGTACATGGATCTTGGCTCCCTATCCCCGACGGTTTCTGGGTCGTGTGGGAAGGACCCCATATCGGCCACACTCACTTGGCGACGGTTCCAAATGCCATCGCGGAAAGGGGTTAAAAACCGTTTGTATAGCACCAACGCGTACTAGTGTGTGTGCACGGGGTCTTTTGGGGCCCGTGCGCATGGGGTATCCAGGAACTCTCTGGATAGGCCGTGTGCACGGGGTCCAAAAGGGTCATGCGCACGGGGTCTTCTGAACCGTGCTTCTTCTTCCTTCTGCTCGCCCCCGTCTTCCTTGCGGTCTTCCCGTCCTTCTCCTTGGACTTGGCGAGCTTCCTTCTTCCGTGCGTTCTCCTCGTGGATGGTGTAGTTGTACTCTTCCGCTTGGGCTCCTCCTTGAAGAATGTGTAGCTCCGCTCACACGTATGTATGCACACGAGAGAGGGGTCAAGTAGTATACCATCCTTGAAGGGTACAAGTGGACACGTGTAAAGGAGATGATTCACCTTTGTATGCATGAAGTAGAAGTCACACGTGTCACTTGGCGAACGAACACTTGACATGGTGATGTCCGTAGGATGCTCCGCATCATCTCCCCCCCCTGGGAAAGATCCAATCTCGGATCATGATCCTCATCACCATGGAAATGGTTGTCATGGATGGCCTTGTAGTTGGACGGAGTTGAAGACATGGCGTAATCCAAGTACTCCAAGGTGTCGCCGGAGGGGTATACATGCAAAAAGAGCAAACACAAACGACACTCGGAAATACAATGGTTAGCGCACACAAGGTATCCATCAAGTAAATATGAGTCCATGTGGCAAGACTGTTTGTAATAAGGCACATGATGCTTAGACAAATGATCTAATATGATATGTAAAGCATTCATGGGAGCAAAAGCATTTGATGCATGCACAAAGGTGCAGTAATTGTCACGGTGAACAAGGTGAATTCTACCATTGTGAAAAATGATGTCATAGTATGATGGTTTATCAAGAGCATGATAATGGCAATGGGTGCTCAATATGATTATGTTATCATGCAATTGATGGTGGGAAATATGATCATGATGTATGAATATGGCATCAAGGAAGATCACAACAAATTTGCTAAGAAAGTGCACAAGCTCATATATCATGGATGACATGGAAATGCAAGATGCAACAAGGCAATCATAATGTGAGTCAATCCATGCATAAGATGTAAATTTGTTATGGGTTGTGTTGTACCATAGCTCGATGTCGTGGCACTCCTCAACTTGAAAGTCCATAGGGTCCATCTCCAATGTCGGTTCTCCATCCAATATATGTATCATGCAGATAAGAAGAAGGAAACATCAATGAAAGAGTGACCCATCCAATATGCGTATGTGAGGATGGCTCAAAGGGAAGGAGGTCACCTTTAGGAGTTTCTCAAGGATGTTGGAGTTGGGCATCTTGTATGCCTTCATATAACCAATATGTCTCGTGATGGTACCGCCTTGTGAATCCTTCAAAATGAAAGAACATGACAAACACTCGGAAAAACAAATGAGGTTAGTGCAAATGCGACACTTATCATTCCCGTGGTGAAATACCCAAGAAGTGTTTGCGTCATTCTTATCATAAGAAAGTACAAGGGTGTAGTTCATGGTATGTAGGCATAAGATGCTAGAACAACCAAAGAGATTAAGCTCAATCAAACAAGCATGCATCACACGTAATATGTCCAAGTCTCCACGATCAATAAGCATAGAAAGTTGTCACTCAAAACAAGGGGGTTTGAGAGATGCCACTAATGAAGACAAGAGACAATGATCAAGACAAATCAAGTGAGAGGCATTAACATATATGCTATCAACCCAATGGAACAAGCAAGAATGGATCATGGATGATGCAACAAAGCAAGCAATCATAGCATTCAAGTCATGTAAGCTAGTAGTGCGAAGATGCAACATACTAGAGGTAATCAAGTTCATCATGTCATGTGTGCAAGTAGCGGGCATACATAATGCACATGACATAGCACAAGAGTTAAAGCAAGATATGAGTAATGTATCTTCATTGTATTGGCAAGAAGTCCTATGTAAATAGCAATGGAACATCATGACTCTCCCAACACAAGAATCAACAATAGCATGGGGCATGTATAGAGCATGGCAATAGCAACAAGTATCTCCACCAAGCATGCAAATACACATAGGAGTAACATAATGGTGCATTATGGGTAAATGCGAGAAAGGGCCACAATTGCATGGCAAAAGCATATAAAGATGCATAACATGCAAAGTGAACATGGTAAAATGAGCATAAGGAGACAAATGGTGTATAGCCCAAAGCCGTGTGAGAGCCAAGTAAAAGATATGCGCGTAGTCCTTGCGCAAAGGGAATGGTGGTAAGGATAATCCACGGGATCCCAAATGGTCGTTGCTCTCAAGAGCTCGTTTCATCAGGTCATGGGATTGTGAGGTTGACGAGTGTTCATAAGTACCTACACATAACAAAAACAAAGGGAAAATTGTGTGTGCGTGGTATATGGACACATCATCCATTATGATGCGCACGTGCAAGTGTTGGTTAGCACAAAATATCCAATGCTCAAATAAATGAGATGCATGATATAGAAACATGTCATCCATCATGAGAGGTTTGTTATTATGTATAGCATAATGGAGACTCAAATTGTGTAATGCATCATGAGAAATATGTAGAGCATTGTTATTCATGGAATGCATATGGTGCACACAATCATGGGAATCATGCAAAGTAAGGAATGCATCCAAATCTCCTAATATGTATGAGGAAACTATGGGGGCCTCCTCCTGAGGATTAGTGGGAACATCACATGGAGAATATTTACAACATCGAAAATAAAGCATATTCGGAACAATGTGATCATGGCATGGCATAGTAGATGAATTGCGGAAATCATGTAAAGGAAGCATGGCAATATCATCATATGAAAAATAAAAGCCAATGACCATCATCTCGTCATCTATGCCATAAGTGCAAATGGGATTTATTTTAATGGGGCATGCATAGTTACTATGTTGAGATTGGAATGATGCAATATGGGGGATCTCACTCATAGCATATGACAAGTTTAAGGGATTGTCAAACATGACATGACCAATAGAATTTTCACATGATATCCTATGGAGCGTGGCATCACAACTAGGCAATTCGACATTCTCATCATCATATTCATCATAAATAGGTAAGTCATGACATGAGGAAGTCGCACTAGCATGACGCATGGTAATAGGTCGATCGACATCATGCAAGCAATCATTTTGAAGATAGTCCACTAGTGGGACAAGTGAAGCACCATCACCTATGTTACCTTTCGAGCATCGCTCGTGTGTTGTAGGTGAGGTGTTGAAGACCAAGTCATGTTCATCTTCATCGTGATGGAACCATGTGGGGGTTGCATCATTGTCCACCATGGCCGTCGTTGGAGGTACGGACTCGTCGAGGGTAGGCATGTCGTCATGTAGGAGACCTAGCACCAAAGAAGAAAACACACTCGGAGTAGATGTTAAGTCATTAGAAATCATAGTGGCCTCACGTGCCCTCTCAACTACCCCACTCACTAAGTGTTGTGTCTCACTCACTCCCTCTATGATGCTATCACTCATATGGTTGGTGGAGTCACTCAAATGGCTCTCAACCTCACATAGGGTGCGTGGCATGCTCTCATGTGTGGGGCTAGTGGTGATCACGCTCATCCTCTCATAGGAAATGCACTCAATGTCACATGTGGTGGAGTCACTCATATCACTCATTGGGTGGTGGCTCTCCTCACATGGCAAATGGGGCATTTCGTCATATATGGGTGTCGGAAAGATATAGGTGCAAATATCTCCGTGCTCAACTCCCTCGTAGTCGTTGTCGTGGATGAAGGTCGAAGATGGCACATCATCACTCTCCTCCAAGACCAAAGATAAGGTCTCATGTCCGGTGTCGTAGCTAGACTCAGAGTATGAGTCCCATTGGGGCGTTGTCTTCATGATGTTGAAGGGGTGTGCGCTCATCGCCGTGGTCGAAGGGGATGGCCCTTGCTCGACCGTCTTGTCACCGTCTTGTATGAGGTCCATATGATGTGGCACCTTGTAGCTCGTCTCCATGACCAAAGGGAATTTCCCATGCTCGATCGTCTTCCTTGAGGGGCTTCCAAAGATGGAAGTGTCGCCCTCGCTCGTAGGTGATCGCCTTGGACTTGATGATGTCAAAGTAGGCGTACTCGTGGGAAGTAGGGGAAGACGCCGTACGTCCAAAGGTGAAGATGCCGAAGTTGTTGACGAAGCCATAGCCTTGGGGTCGATGGTGCTGTTCTGTAGAGCCCGTGCGCATGGGGTGCAAGAGGCCGTGTGCATGGGGTCCCGTGTGCACGAGGGTCGAGGGCCCGTGTGCACGGGGGTGGCAGAGAAGCCAACTCTCGTCCCGAAGGTCACTCTTCATGGTCTTGTCCGTGGTCTTGGCGGACGTCTCCAAGATGATGACGGTGCTACGTGGTACTTGCATCGTGTGGCTGCTCCGAAGGTGTGCGACTTGAGCGTCTCCGCCGTGAAGATGACGAAGGGGAAGAAGACTTGTAGTTGGCCAACACGTGTCGGATGCCATCCATGTGTGCGTCCAACTTGTCGTCAAGGTAGTCCCTTTTCCTTGCTTCGGAGTGTCGTATGTCGATGGTGAGTCGCTCGAGGAGGTCGAAGACCGAAGATGATGTGCTTTGCCTATCCATCACAAAACTCGAGCAAATGTGAGTGGAAGAATGGGAAGAACTAGACCGGATGTACCTTTCCAATGTTGAAGATGGGTCAATGATCACTCAATAATGTATTATGGAAGTAGCACAATTGGTACCGGATCTTGTCAATTCTCACACCTACACAAATGAGGCTTATGGTGGAGCTTGGTGAGGATAGTGGCACAAATATTTGATGCAAAGTGTTAGCAAGAGTCAATAATGTTGGAAAAGATTCACAAATTTGCAAGTGAAACAAGTAGACCAATAGCAATATGTGGCACACGGAAACACACACACGAATGGATAAATGGGGTCGTGCAACCAAGGAATGAGCACAAAATGTGGAATCGAAGGAAAACGCTCGTGTTGCACAACTCTAGAGAGACGCTAGCACAATTGCTCAATAGGCAGATACGACACTTGTGCACAACCTATAAGATGCAAAATGTATCAACTTTCTATCCCAAGTATGCTATATATGTATGATGTTCCGGTGTGTCGCACACGACGATCCAAGGTGATCAATATGGTAGTATGATATGCGATGTGGCGATGCTATGGCTATTGCTTACAAGCTCTTTGTTTTTCTCTTCTTTTTGCTTAAAAGCTTATTCTTTTTTTTTTTGATATGGCCACTTATGCAAAATGCTCGAACCAAGATAGCAATTGTGTATATGCGGGAACAATCTTGTGACACAAGAGATGATATGATACCAAGATGATACCAATATGATATGGTATGTATGCAATGGAAGGTGTAGATCGATGATCACTAATGTGCGCAAGTAACGTTGCCGGCAATACTCAATGGCTAGTCTCGATAGGAAAGTGACGCAAAATGGGCTAGGGGTTATCAACGCAATGGCAAGAATGTCCAAAGATGGGATACCACGATACCAAGATGATATAGAGGTTACCGTTCTTGCGTACAGTTAGGGTGTCAAAATGGTGAAGTGGTCGATGTCGAATCCTTGTCGAAGTTGAGCGGCGGTGTTGTCGATTGTCGAACCGTTCCTAGTTAGCCGAAACACCATAGGAAATGGAAAAACCGCAAACTCAAATCTCCAAAGGCAAATGTCAAATGGTGGTAGCGGAATGCGTTGGTGGTTCCGAATTTGGCAATGCGGAAGTGGTGGTGGTTGATGAAGAAGTAATCGTCCCTAAGTAGCCGAAACACCTTAGGAGACTCAAGTCACAACTCAAGCAACCACAAATGCTAAATGGAGCAAAATGGGTTAGGTTGCGGAAGGCTATGGTGGTTTTGCGGATGATATGGTGATGGACCTATCTACATGGATGGGGGATGTCAATAACTACTCAACGAGCTAAAGAACGCGAAAATCGGATTCCGGATGTGAAAGTTATGCCCAAAACGGTGAAGTGTCGGCGGCTGAAACTGGGGTGGCCATGCTGTGATAGTCTGGCTTATTAGGGATGATAGACTACTCATATCAATAAGGAATTCCTTCTTTTCCCGGAGCCCATTCAGACAGAACTCCAAAGTTAAGCGTGCTCAGCTTGGAGCAGTTCCAGGATGGGTGACCGACCAGGAAGTTGCTCCCAGGTGCGCACGAGTGAGGACAAAGGGCGCAGAAAAGACTAGTATTGATCTGTGGGGCCAGTCTAGATCCCACTAGGAGTAACGACCACCGGCGGGTGTGTCTAGGGCGTTACAAGTTGGTATCAGAGCCGACCCTCGCGGTTACACGGATGTTTGCGGACAGGTGCGCAGTCTTGTTGTGCATGACATTTGTGACCCATCGTGGCACACGGCATGGCACTTGTGCCAGACTGGAAGCACAGACGTATGTGCCAAGAGGGAACGTTCCTGTGGCCTGATGAGGGCGTCGGTTCCTCTGAGTGGGGGTGTATGTGATAGCCTGGCTTAATAGGGATGATAGACTACTCATATCAATAAGGAATTCCTTCTTTTTCGGGAGCCCATTCAGACAGAACTCCAAAGTTAAGCGTGCTCAGCTTGGAGTAGTTTTGGGATGGGTGACTGTCCAGGAAGTTGCTCCCGGGTGCGCACGAGTGAGGACAAAGTGCATAAAAAAGACTAGTATTGATCTGTGGGGCCAGTCTAGATCCCGCCAGGAGTAACGACCACCGGCGGGTGTGTCTGGGGCGTTATAAGTTGGTATCAGAGCCGACCCTCGCGGTTACACGGACGTTTGCAGACAGGTGCGCGGCCATGTTGTGCATGACGTTTGTGACCCGTCGTGGCACACGGCATGGCACATGTGCCGGACTGGAAGCACAAACGTATGTACCAAGAGGGAACGTTCCTGTGGCCGGACGAGGATGTCGATTCCTGTGAGTGGGGGTGTATGTGATAGTCTGGCTTATTAGGGATGATAGACTACTCATATAAATAAGGAATTCCTTATTTTCCGGGAGCCCATTCACACAGAACTGCAAAGTTAAGCGTGCTCAACTTGGAGTAGTTTCAGGATGGGTGACCGACCGGGAAGTTGCTCTCGGGTGCGCACGAGTGAGGACAAAGGCGCAGAAAAGACTGGTATTGATCTGTGGGGCCAGTCTAGATCCCGCCAGGAGTAACGACCACCGGCGGGTGTATCCGGGGCGTTACACATGCGCACGGGGTCTAAGGCCCATGGACACGGGGTGCCATGCGCACGGTACATGCCCGTGGGCAAGGGGTGTCCAGAGACTTTTCGGGGGCCCATGCGCACGGGGTCTGGGGCCCGTGGGCACGGGGTGGGCGGAAATTTCGTGATTTCGGGGCAGAAATTGATGATTTCAAGGGCAAAATTGGAGAGATTTTGTGGATGGGAAGTGGGGAAAAGATGGGGGAAAGCTAGATCCACTTGAAACCAAGAAAATCCATGGATCAAATCCAACAAAACATCACCAAACTAACAAATCACAAACAAATTGGGGCTATATTTGGTGGGGATTTTCAAAATTGGGGATGAACACAACAAAATTAGGCTAGAAAACTAGGAGGGGGATCCAATTTCGTGAGAAACCATGGCTCATGATACCAAGATGTTGTAGGGTGGAATCGTAAGATGGATCTTTCAAGAATTGGAGGGGAAATCCCACGAAGAACACGATGAACACGAAGAACACAAGAGAGGGGAAACACTCAAACCAACTAGATCCAATCACACATGTGCTAAATCCACATACACAAAGGGGATACAAAGGTCCAAATCCAACACAAGAAGATACAAGAGGTAACTAGTTCATCCCAATCCTATGAGGAAAGATGTCTTGAATCCATGGAGGATCTTCCCTAGATGGGGTCTTGAATCCACTAGGGATCTTCCCACATGGAGGCCTTGGACTCCATGGGAGTAGAGGTAAGTGGATGAGCAAAGCTCTATCTCAAATAAGCTAATCCTTTGCCAACCCTAGCAAATGACCTAGACACGAGTTATATAGGTGGTTGGAGGCGAGGGACGAGTGGAGGGGAAAAAAGGGCATTCCCCGGCCAACTCGTCAGCTTGGATGATAGCACTGTTTTGCCATCTAATCAGTGCATAATGACTGATTTACCACTGTGGTCACCCCTTTATCTATAAAAGGAGGCCCAAGGAAAAACCATATAAAGGGTTAGCAAATCCACCCCCTCATTTATTCATACGCGCGTAGCCTTTTCGCCCAGGCCAACCCTGCCGGGCAAGCGTGTTGCGCTCACCACCACTTTTTCCCACCATCAATCCACCAAAGCAGGAGTAGGGTTTTACGCCTCACGGCGGCCCGAACCTGGGTAAAGACTGCCCGTGTGATCTCTGTCGTGCTGTCTCATGCTCCTCTGCTCTTTGTGCAACGTGCCGTACCCCCACTAAACCAGCAAGGGACTCTTGGTCCCATAGGTGGTCGTTGTTTCGCGACACATCTTTGGCGCGCCAGGTAGGGGGGTCACTTGCGCAGACCTGAAAGCATGAGCAGCGCGTCATCTTCACCGCCATCTTCACCATCTACGGCTCCATCGACTATGGCGCCCAAGAAGAAACCCGGTGCTTTGGCTCACCCGTCCACCTCGAAGGCTCCACCGCCCGCAGCCGCCGACGCCGCGGGGGGCGCGGAGGTCCACGAGGATGTGGGTGCTGCGGGGGAAGCGGTCGGCGCAGGCGGCGTCGTCACCACCTCCCCCCGTGGCCGGAACAGGAGCAGGAGTCAGCGGACGAGAGCAGCCTCTACAACACCCCGGTGGTCATGCTCCACGAGGTACGAGCGAAGGGGTTATCCCATCTATACCTCTGCCCCTCGTCGAAGGGCACAGCCGTAGCGGTGGCGCCAGGTCTGGGGCGAATCGCCACCCTCTAGCTGCCCCCGCTACTGGTGCGACCGCAGAGCGCGCGCCCCGCTGTGCCCAATGGAGCTACTGGCCCTCAAGTGCCTTCACCACGTCACCGTGCCATCCAAGTGGCTGGCTCGCAACAGCGAGGGCGTGGCACCGTCACCACCGGCACCGTCAGAAGCCGGGCGACGGTACGATCTACATCATCATCACCAATGCCAAGCACCGCTACGGAGGCCATGGCATGGGCCCAGCTGCTGTTAAGATTCCTGCCAGCGGCCGATCAGATGGATGAGTGGAGAGCCACCATTCAGAGTCTGATTGGTTTCACTGAGGCTGGGGGCTCACAGCGAGCTGGCCCGCCACGGCCTCCCCAAGCAACAACAACGGCCCGCGCTGCTGGCCGTATAGAAGGGGCCACCCCCACTGTGCAGTCACCACCACGACAGGCAGCGCGGGTGCAGCAGAATCAAGAACGCGATGACGACTTGATGGCCTCTTCCGACCCTCGAGCACGTCTAGGCCAACGACAAGCCCCGGAGGACAGACGGAGGGGAGACGCGCGCGTTGTCATCGAGCAACGCCGTGGCGACCACCATCGGACCAATGGGTGCGATGGTCCCGACGTCAACAAGCCTGCGCTCGAGGACGGTGGGTGCCTACCTTTCGAGGTTGGGTGCCCTGCCTTTACTCGTGAGCTGCGGCAAGTCCATTGGCCATCTGTTCGAACTTTCAAGTCAGAGATACCCGAGAAGTATGATGGAAGGCTAAACCCGGCAGAGTTCTTGAGCATCTACACCATCGCTATTGAAGCCGCCGGAGGAAGAGATGAGAAGGTGTTTGCTAACTACTTCCCTTTGGCAGTCAAGTCCAATGTGAGGTCTTGGCTGATGCACCTGCCGGAGAACTCCATTTCGTCATGGGCTGACCTATGCCATGAGTTCATTGGCGCCTTCACAAGCGGCCATCAAGAACCAGGACGGCCCAGCGATTTGCAGCTTCTCCAATAGAAAGAAGGAGAAACTCTCCGCAAGTATTTGCAAAGATTCAGCAGAGTCCACAGGAATATCCCAAATATCCATCCAGCGGCTGTGATAGCTGCCTTCCAGTCCAATGTGCGCAACCGCATGATACGTTCTAAGATGAATGTGCAGCTGCCCAAAACTGTGAAGGAGCTTTACAGTTTGGTGGACAAGTGTGCTCGGATGGAGGAGGGAAGAAAACTCCTTGGAGAGGAAGATTGCATCGACATTGCCTCGGAGGATGATGATGAGTCCACCAGTCAGAAGAAGAAGAGCAAGAAGCGCAACAAGAGGCGCAAGGATAAGACAGTGATGACCGTCGAAGGATCAGGCACGCCTAGTACCGGCAAGAAGGCTAAGGCCGAAACACCCAGCAAGGAAGCTGCCGTGTGCGCTGACTGCCGGGAGGCTGCGGTTGCCGAGAGGGCTGGGAAAGGCGATGGCCCATACCGCAAAATCCATCGGACCAAAGGCCACGATCTTCAAGAGTGTCATCAGGTTGAGCAGCTCATCAAGAGGCACAGGGCTGAATGTGAGAAGCGAGATAAGGAAAAAGGTCAGAATGGCACCGGTGGGAAGAGCCGGCGCGGTGAAGCAAATCATCCCAGCAATGCTTTTTGGAACCAAGGAAAACCCGCCAGAGGCTGAGGGAAGGAAGTTAGCAATGATGAGAGTGATGGAGGGGATGAAGAGGAAACCAGCGAGCAGCATTTCCAGAAGGCCACTGACGCCCTGTGCATTGACGGGGGTGCATCTCTGCACTCCTCTCACCGCCAACTTAAATGGTGAGCGCGTGAGGTCAATGCCGTGGAGCCAGCGGCAGAGTCTCGGAAGCCGCTCCAGTGGTCACGCACGCCCATCATTTTTGACGAAGAGGACCATCCTGACCGCACCATCGCGGTAGGATGTTTGCCATTGTTGGTCTCTCCAATGATCCGCAACCTCAAAGTCACAAAGATGTTGGTTGACGGCGGGGCGGGGTTGAATCTGATTTCTCCAAAGGTTATCAGCAAGCTTCAGATATCAGAGGAAGAACTAAAGGTCACAGGCACGTTTCAAGGAATTAATCCCGGCAAGAGTCACCCTAAGGGAAAGATCACGTTGCCAGTGACGTTTGGGGGAGAACTGAACTATCGGACTGAGAAGGTTGTATTTGATGTGGTCGACCTCCCCCTGCCGTACAATGGGATTCTTGGATGCCCAGCTCTGGCAAAATTCATGGCGGCATCCCACGATGCCTACAACACCTTGAAGATGCCAGGGCCGGTAGGAGTCATTTCCATTCCGTCAGATGAGAAAGACACAATCATTTGCGTGGATAAGATGTACCGGGACGCAATCACGGCAGAGGCCACGATAGCAGCAGTTCTCGCCAAGGAAAACAGAGGAAAGAAGAATGATAGCAGGGACACCAGCAAGGAATCCGGTTGTCACCCACTTCCCGTTGCAAATGATACTCTGGAACCCTGTGGCTACCGGAAGAATAGTGGTCTGGGCTTTGGACTTGTCCAGCTTTGGCCTGAAAATTGAGAGCACATCAACGATTCAGAGCAGGGCATTGGCAGAATTTATTGCAGAATGGATGCCAACCCCTGATGAGGAAGTATTGGAAACAATAACCCCCGGTAAGGAGGCGCCGCAAGAATGGATCATGTATTTCAATGGTGCCTTCTCCCTACAAGGTGCAGGGCTAGCGTGCTTCTTGTTGCTCCCACAGGAGAGCATTTCAAGTACGTCGTCCAGATGCATTTTCCTAGGGAAGAAGCGACCAACAATACAACAGAGTATGAAGGGCTCCTTGCCAGGCTCAGGATCGCCACAGAATTGGGAATTAAGAAGTTGATCATTCAAGGAGATTCACAACTTGTGGTGAGACAAGTCAACAAGGATTACCAAAGTCCATTGATGGAGACATACATTGAGGAAGTGAGAAGATTAGAGGAGCACTTTGACGGGCTGCAAACAGAGCACGTACCCCGTGCGGAAAACAACATAGCTAATCACCTGCCAAAGTGTGTTGCGCAAAAACTTCCTGTGGAACCAGGAACTTTTGTTCTCCATCTTACTCAGCCCTCTGTATCCCCGGCAACAATGGCTAGAAAGAGGAGGAAGTTGGACTCCGGTAAGCCTCTCCCGGTAGAGCCTCCCGGGGCTCCTGGTAGGGACCCTACCGAAAACAACTCCCCATGGACTGACGGGCCGCACTCTCCTGCTAGACCACTGGTCCCCGCGGTCGAGAAACGTGCTCCCATAGATGAGGAGGTGCCGCTAGTCCTTGTTGCCAAGCCCCAGGCTCCAACTTGGGCAAGGCACATAGTCCATTTTCTATAAAACTGAAGAACTTCCCGATGAGCAGGAGGATGCTGAAAGAGTAGCCCGGAGGGCCAGTATGTATCAGTTTGTCAATGACACTCTATACAGAAGAAGGCCCAACGGTGTGAAATATAAGTGCATCTGCCGGGAAGAAGGAAAGGAGCTGCTGGCAGAGATACACAAAGGCATGTGCGGCTCCCACATTGGATCAAGGGCATTAGTTGGGAAAGCATTCCGGCAAGGATTCTATTGGCCCACAGCCCTCCAAGATGCGGTCGAGCTAGTCACAAAGTGTGAAGCCTACCAGTTCCATTCCAAGAACATCCATCTGCCTGCACAAGCACTTCAGACAATCCATTTGTCATGGCCATTTTCGGTCTGGGGGCTCGATATCCTCGGCCCTTTGCCCCGAGCTGCCGGGGGCTTTGAATAATTGTTCATTGCCATCGACAAGTTTACAAAGTGGCCGGAAGTAGATGCCATGAGAAAGGTGACTACTCAGTCAGCTATCAAGTTCTTGAAAGGATTTGTGTGCCGCTACGGGGTCCCTGCACGGATCATCACCGACAACGGCACCCAGTTCACGAGTCGCGCCTTCATGCAATATGTTCATGCCCTCGGATGCAAGATCTCATTCGTTTCTGTGGCACATCCCAGAAGCAATGGACAAGCTGAGAGGGCGAACGCTGAAGTGCTACGAGGACTCAAGACGAGAACATTTGATACACTGCAGAAGTGCGGCAGGAATGGATCAATGAGCTGCCGGTAGTTCTCTGGTCCCTCAGAGTGACACCAAATCGAGCTACCGGGTAGACTCCCTTCTCCCTCATTTATGGGGCAGAAGCAGTTATCCCCACGGAACTCATTTATGGGTCGCCTCAAGTGCTTGCCTACGATGAAGTAGCGCAGGATCAGCACCGGCGTGACGACGCTGTGCATCTCGAGGAGAACCGTCTCCAGGCTGTTACGCATGCTTTGCAATATCAACAAGCCATGCGTCGCTATCATAGCCGGAGGGTTCATGCCCGGTGTTTTGAGGAAGGCGACCTTGTCCTTAGGCGCATTCAGTCCACCAAGGGTACAAACAAGTTGATGCCGAAGTGAGAAGGCCCTTACCGGGTAGTTCGAGTCACCAGACCTGGTGCAGTCCGTGTGGAGACCAGAGATGGCATTCAATTGCAAAACTCATGGAATATTGAGCATCTCCGCAAGTTCTACCCGTAAGGCGCGGGTGTCGGGCCCTGCCCGGCAGGCACCCTTTTGTATAGGCCTTGCCTTAGTTGCATGTAATCCCTTGTACAAAGCCAGGCGCAAACCATGAGCAACAAAGAAATGAATGAAGCGCCGGGTGTCGGTGTCAAAACCGGCGGATCTCGGGTAAGGGGGTCCCGAACTGTGCATCTAAGGTCGATGGTAACAGGAGACAGGGGACACGATGTTTACCCAGGTTCGGGCCCTCTCTATGGAGGTAATACCCTACTTCCTGCTTGATTTATCTTGATGAATATGAGTATTACAAGAGTTGATCTACCACGAGATCGTAATGGCTAAAACCCTAGAAGTCTAGCCTGTATGATTATGATTGCCCCTACGGACTAAACCCCTGGTTTATATAGACACCGAAGGGAACTAGGGTTGTACAAAGTCGGTTACAGAGAAAGGAATCTGCATATCCGAATGCCAAGCTTGCCATCCACGCCAAGGAGAGTCCCATCCGGACACGGGAGAGAATCTTCTGTCTTGTATCTTCTCGGCCCATCAGTCCGGCCCATGTCCAATAGGTCGGACGCCCGAGGACCCCTTAATCCAGGACTCCCTCAGTAGCCCCTGAACCAGGCTTCAATGACGAAGTGTCTGACGCGCAGATTGTCTTCGGCATTGCAAGGTGGGTTCCTCCTCCGATTACTCCAAAGCATCCTTCGAACAACGAAGATGTGTCCGACTCTGCAAAACAAGCACCACACACAACTGCGGAGGGTATAATATTTCTCAAGTCCAATCTGCTGACATCTTTTGTAGCGTGACATCACGTCCCTGCCCGGTCATTATTTCGAACCGTTTTTTAGCCTCCCGCTCCATATTTTGAGATGCAGTTTTATTGGCACGTCTTGTCAAAGCAGAGATCATGTCCCCTTATTGCGGGATTCTCATCAACGCCGGCGTGGGTAATCCAACCGTGCCGCCTACATGACCCTTGGGGATAGGCGAGTTTTAAGGTGAGTGGGGAGGTGCTTGATATTCGCTGCCTTTATAAGGAGATAAGGATTCACCCCTTTCACCCACACCTTCTCTCTCTCTCTCTCTGCCTACCCATTCTCGAGCTCTAGCGCCCAAGTTCTCACCCTTTCCGCCTCAAGAAAGCACTCCAGTCATGTCCGGATCTGGAGCGCAGGGCAAGTGGATGGTTTCCTTTGTCAAGGAGAAGGACATCACCAAGCTCCGGGAGGCCGGATATTTGGCCAAGGAAGTCGCCCACCGGCTTCCGGCCAAGGGACAGATCGTCCCCAGTCCGGAGCCCCATGAGAGGGTAGTGTTCATCCCCCACTTTGTCCGTGGGTTGGGATTTCCTCTCCACCCATTCGTCCACGGACTCATGTTCTACTACGGGCTGGATTTCCATGATCTGGCCCCCAACTCTTTCCTCAACATCTCGGCATTTATTGTCGTGTGCGAGGCCTTCCTCCGCATCTCACCCCACTTCGGACTGTGGCTAAAGATCTTCAACGTGAAGCCGAAGGTGGTGGATGGCCAACACGCAGAGTGCGGAGGTGCCATGGCGAGCAAGATGCCCAACGTCATATGGCCCAAGGGTAGCTTGGTGGAAACCGTCAAAGGGTGGCAACAGCAGTGGTTCTAGCTCCCGAATTCAGGTCCGGGGCCCCAATGCGGCTCACCTCCTGGCTAGAGAAGGGCCTGGACTGGGCCTCGTCGGACGAGCTGATAGCGCTGCAGATGCGCATCAAGAGCATGGTCGACAAGAACATCAAGCTTGTCAATGTGATCCAGGTGATGCTTTTTCGCCGGATCCTTCCATGCCAAAGCCGGACCTGCAATTTGTGGGAGTTTGATCCGGCCAAGCACCAAACCTTGCAACATTTCTTCGGTGTTACGCACGAAGGCATTTGGAAGGTGCTCTTTAAAGCCAATGAGATGTGGCCGAAGGAAACCAATGACCGTGGGTACAACCTGACCCATCTCGCCAGTCCGGTAAGCTTTTCGTGTTTTCAAGGTGTATCCTTTACTTATATACTCAAGGAGAATGTCTGAGCTTCCCCATCTTACTTTTTCAGGGCTGGACAAAGAAGGTGGAGCAGATCAAGTGTTCGGCTCCCCTGCCCGAAGACCTAGAAATCCCGCTTCTGATGAAGATGCTGGTTCCGGCGCCCTACCAGGCGCCGGAGAAGAAGGCCAAGAAGAAGGCCAAGGGGACCAGAAGTGGCCTCCGCCATAAGGGCACTTCGGACGTGATGTCCGAAGATGCCGAGACACACTCCCCACCCGCCACCGACGACGAGGAGGAGGAGGAGGAAGAAAGCAACTCCCCCCTGAGGGGAGGAGGAAGAAAAGGGAGGCCTCCACACATCTGGAGGCTGAAGCATCCAAGAAGGGGAGAGCCTCCCTCGCGGACGACACCGCGCTGGATACTGACAGCAGCTCGGAGTGGCGCCCCAGGGATAAGCCCCTGGCCGAATCGTAAGTACTCAAAGGCACTGATGCACTCATATATCCACCTTCTTCACTTTGTAGAGCTGACATGCTGAATCATGCACTGCAGTCCGGCCCACAACAGCTCCCAGCGATCCTCATCGGGGGGTTCGCTAGATTCAAAGGCGATGGACAGCGAGTCGTCGGCGGCGGCTTTCTCTCCCAAGGCCAAGGGCGACGCCGAGGCACTGTCCCGAAGGACCTTCCCAGGCCAGGGAGAGGCTTAGGAGGCTGTCAGGGTGGTGCCAGAGGGTGACCCTTCGGCCGCCGGACACATGGGGGAGCAAGTCCCCCTGGAGACTGGCGATGGGGGCCGTATCCAGTTCGGCCCCCAGCCGGATATCATTTCGGAGTCCAATATGGCTCCGGAATCAGGCAAGTAGGTTCCTTTGAAAGAAGGAGGTGCGCCTATTCTGCCGGTGTCCTCTGTCCATCCAGAGGCACCGGATAATCTGGTGGAAGCGCTGCAAGTCGCTTCCATTGTTGAGGAACACCGTATCCTTATGGGTACGATGGTTGAGAGGGTTCAATGCATTAAAAGCGGACTGACCAAAGCCTGCACCAGCCTTCTGATAGGCTTTGAGGTATGTGGCGCAACTTATGTAAAAAGAATGCCATAATATAGACAGTAGCCCCTGAGACTCTGTCCGGTGTTCAGAAAGAAAAGCCGGATTGAGGATCAAAGTATTTTCGTAGGAGACTAACCATACATGTCTATGTGAAATAAGCAGGCGTCGTTGCTAGCTGCGACCTCTCATGCTGCCGAAGTCTCCGGACTAAAGCAGAGGCTGGAGCGGGCCGAGGAGGAGCTCGGCCAAGCAAGAAAGCAGCTGGAGGATAAGCAAGGTATGTGATGACCTACTCAGATATAGAGAGATATGAATTGTTAGTGTTGATCAGAGTGCCATGATATTTGTAGGAGTGGCGACCGAGGTGGAGACCCTCAAGAAGGCGCTGGCCGAGGCCCAAAAGAAAGGGGCAAAGGAGCAAGTTGCCCATGAAAAACACGAGGCCAGAGTTGACGAGGTCCAGCAGGAGCTCCAGGATGCCATGAAGAAATGCGAGTCCTTGGAGCGCAATATTGCGGATCAAGGGACCGAACTCGCCAAGGCTCGCCAAAGCGCACAAGATGCCCGGGTTGAAGCCCAGGGCGCCCTCCAGGAAATTGAAGAGGCCAGAAAAATCACAGCGGGTAAGGCCTTCATTATGCAGAGCAAATATGTGAAGAGGAGGTTGATGTCTACTACGCAACCTTCTTCTTGTAGACGTTGTTGGGCCTCCAAGTGCAGAGGTTTGTAGGACAGTAGCAAATTTCCCTCAAGTGGATGACCTAAGCCCCCCCCCCCCCCCCCCCCCCCCCCCCCCCCCCCCCCCCCCCCCCCCCCCCCCCCCCCCCCCCCCCCCCCCCCCCCCCCCCCCCCCCCCCCCCCCCCCCCCCCCCCCCCCCCCCCCCCCCCCCCCCCCCCCCCCCCCCCCCCCCCCCCCCCCCCCCCCCCCCCCCCCCCCCCCCCCCCCCCCCCCCCCCCCCCCCCCCCCCCCCCCCCCCCCCCCCCCCCCCCCCCCCCCCCCCCCCCCCCCCCCCCCCCCCCCCCCCCCCCCCCCCCCCCCCCCCCCCCCCCCCCCCCCCCCCCCCCCCCCCCCCCCCCCCCCCCCCCCCCCCCCCCCCCCCCCCCCCCCCCCCCCCCCCCCCCCCCCCCCCCCCCCCCCCCCCCCCCCCCCCCCCCCCCCCCCCCCCCCCCCCCCCCCCCCCCCCCCCCCCCCCCCCCCCCCCCCCCCCCCCCCCCCCCCCCCCCCCCCCCCCCCCCCCCCCCCCCCCCCCCCCCCCCCCCCCCCCCCCCCCCCCCCCCCCCCCCCCCCCCCCCCCCCCCCCCCCCCCCCCCCCCCCCCCCCCCCCCCCCCCCCCCCCCCCCCCCCCCCCCCCCCCCCCCCCCCCCCCCCCCCCCCCCCCCCCCCCCCCCCCCCCCCCCCCCCCCCCCCCCCCCCCCCCCCCCCCCCCCCCCCCCCCCCCCCCCCCCCCCCCCCCCCCCCCCCCCCCCCCCCCCCCCCCCCCCCCCCCCCCCCCCCCCCCCCCCCCCCCCCCCCCCCCCCCCCCCCCCCCCCCCCCCCCCCCCCCCCCCCCCCCCCCCCCCCCCCCCCCCCCCCCCCCCCCCCCCCCCCCCCCCCCCCCCCCCCCCCCCCCCCCCCCCCCCCCCCCCCCCCCCCCCCCCCCCCCCCCCCCCCCCCCCCCCCCCCCCCCCCCCCCCCCCCCCCCCCCCCCCCCCCCCCCCCCCCCCCCCCCCCCCCCCCCCCCCCCCCCCCCCCCCCCCCCCCCCCCCCCCCCCCCCCCCCCCCCCCCCCCCCCCCCCCCCCCCCCCCCCCCCCCCCCCCCCCCCCCCCCCCCCCCCCCCCCCCCCCCCCCCCCCCCCCCCCCCCCCCCCCCCCCCCCCCCCCCCCCCCCCCCCCCCCCCCCCCCCCCCCCCCCCCCCCCCCCCCCCCCCCCCCCCCCCCCCCCCCCCCCCCCCCCCCCCCCCCCCCCCCCCCCCCCCCCCCCCCCCCCCCCCCCCCCCCCCCCCCCCCCCCCCCCCCCCCCCCCCCCCCCCCCCCCCCCCCCCCCCCCCCCCCCCCCCCCCCCCCCCCCCCCCCCCCCCCCCCCCCCCCCCCCCCCCCCCCCCCCCCCCCCCCCCCCCCCCCCCCCCCCCCCCCCCCCCCCCCCCCCCCCCCCCCCCCCCCCCCCCCCCCCCCCCCCCCCCCCCCCCCCCCCCCCCCCCCCCCCCCCCCCCCCCCCCCCCCCCCCCCCCCCCCCCCCCCCCCCCCCCCCCCCCCCCCCCCCCCCCCCCCCCCCCCCCCGAAGAGTCTATGTCAGAGCTTTGATTTAGCAAATCCCACATACTCAACTATCATATAGTCTTCCATGATTGCTACCACTCAAAGCATATTTTTAGAACAAATATTATTCATTGAACACAGAGAAAGATAGGGGCTTAATGTTTCGCCTCCCAACCTTTTACCTCAAGGGTAATGTCAACAATAATAATTCATGATCAAATATATTTGAATGGCCATATATGCTTAGATCTTTCCATCACATGATGCTTGCCAACTAAAGAGTAGGTTGGAATGAGAAGGAATACTATTAACTCTTGCATAAAAGTAAAAGATAGACCCTTCACAGAGGGAAGCAGGGATTTGCAGAGGTGCCAGAGCTCGAAGCAAAAACAGAGATGAAAATAATTTTGAGAGGTATGCTTTCATTGTCAACATAACAACCAAGAGTTCCCAATATCTTCCATACTAGATACATCATAGGCGGTTCCCACGCAGAAAGGTAAAATTTTTACTCCCCCTCCACAAACAATCACACTCCACGGCTTGTCCGAAACAACGGGTGCCGTCCAACTATCAACATTCCTGGGGGAGTTTTGTTTAAATTATTTGTGAATTTGTTTTTGATCTTTTGATCATAGGACTGGGCATCCCAGTTACCAGCCATTTTCTCGTGAATGATAAGCGGAGTCCACTCATCGTGAGAATAACCCACCTAGCATGGAAGATACTGACAGCCCCTCACTACAAAAAAAATACACTTCCGTGATGATACGTGTTTGTCACAGTAGGTCACGTTTTCTGTCATGCATGTACATCCATGACAAATTTATGACAGAATCAAGATAGTCATACCTGTGCTGTCGTAGAAGTGTTCCATGACATTACCAAAATTATCATCACGGAAGTGTCCACTTCCATGACGATAAATCGCGCGTCACAGAAGTGCTTTCGTCAAGGGTGACTGACACGTGGCATCCACCGTAACGGAACGCCGTTAAGCTATCGGGTCCGGTTTTGGATCCGATAACCCGTTAACAGCCCCGACCAATGGGGATTTTCCACGTGTAAAATCATCATTGGCTGGAAGAAACACGTGTCGGCTCATCGTTGGGACAGATGTCATCCACTCATTGGACCAAAAGCGCCTATGATACGTCGACATGTGGCACGGCCCAATAGAGGCCCATTCCTGTGAAAAGGCCGACCCGTTTGACTTGGTCAAAAGGTGGCGGGCCGGTCCACGGAAAGCCTGTTAACGGCCTGTTCGCATATAGCCCATTTACAGCCCGCTAACCCAGGGCCCGTTTACGGCCTATCCGAATTAGGCCCAGTAGCGTCATCTGGGCCGTCCAATATAATTCCATCCTGTTTTAAGTTCCGGCCCATGTATGGCCCATGACGTCTTTCAGCCCATATGAGGCCCTTTGTAACTCTTGGCCCATTAACGGCCCGTGGTGAAACAGGCCTGTAATGAACAGTGTATCACTTTATACCCATTAACGGCCCATTATTCCTTTGGGCCGTTTCCAGCCCATGTTATCTTTCGGCCTTCTCAGGGCCCATTTATTGTTGGGCTCATTTCCAGCATTCGGTTACTTACGGCCCGTTACTGCCATTTTCTGCTTGTGGGCCAAATTCAGCCCATGGTTACAGTCGGCCCGTTTGTGGCCCGTTAATACGTTGGGCCGTTTTCATAGCGTCATCAAATACGGCCTATTAACGACGGCCCGTTATGGTCGGCCCATGAACGGACGACTCCAACTCTAGCCCGTTTATGGCCATAATGTGGTCTGTTTTTGGCCCATGTTTGGCCAATCGATCATACGGCCCGTCTAAGGCCCATTGATGATACGGCCCGTAGAAGGCCCATTGTTTCTACGGACCGTAGAAGGCCCATTGTTTCTGCGGCCCGTAGGAAGCCCAATGTCACTACAGTAAATATGTAGCCCATGGCCTATTAAAGGTGGGAAACTACTATAGGTTTAGACCTGCTAATGGCCCAAGATGATTATAGGCCCACGTTTTGGCTCATATGAGTAACGGGCCGGCCTGAAGACTGACAACACTGAGATCCACTGAACCTTCCGGCCTAAATTACAGCATACCGACCAAAGAATAAACCTAGACTTATATACAACAAAGAAATTACAGCATATTACATCCACTGGGAATCAAAGTTCGCTACCGGTGATAATAAAGTGCAACATGACCGCGGATTACATACACTGGGCATCAAAGGTCGCCACCAGTGCATATAAACGCGCCGACAAAAGAATATACAAAACTGAGAGCACTTCAGAAGGCACTAGACCTGGCAAGCTCAGGCCCCGCAAGCAGCCGAACAAGCTGATGAGACCTTAGTTGTGTCAACGATAGATGCTTCATCCCTAGCTGTATGGCACCATAGTGCGCAAGGCAGTCCCCTGACATCTTCATTACATCTTTGACTTCAAGTCAGAGCTCCCCCCCCCCCCCCCCCCCCCCCCCCCCCCCCCCCCCCCCCCCCCCCCCCCCCCCCCCCCCCCCCCCCCCCCCCCCCCCCCCCCCCCCCCCCCCCCCCCCCCCCCCCCCCCCCCCCCCCCCCCCCCCCCCCCCCCCCCCCCCCCCCCCCCCCCCCCCCCCCCCCCCCCCCCCCCCCCCCCCCCCCCCCCCCCCCCCCCCCCCCCCCCCCCCCCCCCCCCCCCCCCCCCCCCCCCCCCCCCCCCCCCCCCCCCCCCCCCCCCCCCCCCCCCCCCCCCCCCCCCCCCCCCCCCCCCCCCCCCCCCCCCCCCCCCCCCCCCCCCCCCCCCCCCCCCCCCCCCCCCCCCCCCCCCCCCCCCCCCCCCCCCCCCCCCCCCCCCCCCCCCCCCCCCCCCCCCCCCCCCCCCCCCCCCCCCCCCCCCCCCCCCCCCCCCCCCCCCCCCCCCCCCCCCCCCCCCCCCCCCCCCCCCCCCCCCCCCCCCCCCCCCCCCCCCCCCCCCCCCCCCCCCCCCCCCCCCCCCCCCCCCCCCCCCCCCCCCCCCCCCCCCCCCCCCCCCCCCCCCCCCCCCCCCCCCCCCCCCCCCCCCCCATATGATAATTTGGAGAAAGTGGAGGGCAGGGCAGATAAGATGCAGAGTAATGCTAGACAATCAACTATCTCGCGATGCATGTACAGTAATACCACCACCGTCCATTATTAGTTGTCGCTCAAATGGATGTATCTAGCACTATTAAGTTCTAAATACATCCAATTGATCAACAATGAATTCGATACAGAGGGAGTACATGACAACAGGTACTTACATGAGCAATCCAAAACTTCATAACCATTGTGTTAATTCTACATTTATCTAAGAGTAAATATAGATCTTATAATTTCAAGCAAAGGGAGGATAAAGAAGCGAACATTTACAGTGATGCTACATAATCAAATAGCAATGAGTGTAAGTATGCTGACAAAGGGCAAGAGGTACTGACAAGAGCAATGTAGAGCCCAGTATTGGCATGAGATCCTATGATCCTTTGAGCAAGGAGATTCATCTGAAATTAGTTTTCATACAAGAGAGAAGGTAAGGCACATGCAGAAATTTAGGAGTTCAAATTTTGAATTGATATCATAGACAGTACCTGACGCTGGGCTGTCAGCAGTTCTAATAGGGGTTTGGCCACTTGAGTAGGGGTAAAGTCTGTTACAGTTGGGCCTGTGTTTTCTGTGGCTGCTGATCTATCTGATTTAACAGGCATCACTACCTTCTCCAAATACCTAGTTTGTACTCCTTGAGGATCTGCAATCACCCTCTTCCTTTTGGACATCTATTACGAAAGAACAACATTTGACTGGAAAAACATAGTATGACGACACATGGAATAGGTATAGAAAATGGATAGGTATGGCATATACTCATATATGATGCTTAAACTAAGCAGATGGTGTAACAAAGTAGAAGTAATGCAAGAGGTCAGATGCAAAATATGTGCGACCAATACAACCTTGCCAAGTTAGAGCATGCACCTTGATGGGTGAATAAGCTAGACCATCCTCCACCATGCCAAGTTTGTTAGCCAGTGGATTGTTCTGCAATATTCCTCTCGTGCGCCCATTCTCATATTCATTTTGATAATGTTCAATACCTGACATGCATGAAAACATAAAAACAAGTGAGATTATCTTTGTAATGCAGAAGTGATTCTAATCCAATACTTCCTCCCTGTAAACCCCTTTGTGCTATCTCTGCAATTCTTCTAAGAGGTGCCATGCATGCTGTAATTTGGTGTGTGCATTAATATAATGTGGCCTACTACTCAAAATATGAGAGCTCCAGAAGTGATGATACTTTACAGATGACAGCTTCAACATATAGTAAAGAAGAACAAGTCGACCTGACCTGACAGATTCAAAATATACTAAGGGAGAATAACTCGACCTGACCAGTCGACCGCAAGAGAAGAGGATCATCTTAAAGAAGAGCAGATTGAAGATATTACAAGTCTTTCTATACAATGTCGGTTGGCCACCCATGATGAACCAGAGTGCACAGAGAAATACTATTCCTTCCGGTCTCTCCATATGTGGCTCACATTCATTTCGAAACTAAAGTAGGAACATTTAGCTGATCAATTAAACATCTCTCAGTTTTACTAATATCAGCATAATATTAGATTTGAATTTGTACAACTAAGCTTGTTTAGCTCGATGGGTGGAGCAGTGCTATTACGACACGAACCACGTAGGCTGATCGTGGTCATCATAAAATGGGGAAACCGTAAGCATGATGAGCATAGTGTTGACCGTGGCAGTGGGATGGCAGATCTGAAGCTGCAAACCGCGCAAAGGGTAGTTAGCAACCGATATTTGCTTTGAAATAACAACTAAGATTTGGTATGGACAAGAAAGTACAGTCAACAAGTGACAAAGAAATGCAATTCTGCTGTCTCTCTATATGTCGCGACATGCATTTGGAAACTCAAGTCGGACCTTTAGCTAACCAATTAAATGTGTCTGTTAACTAATATCAGTATCATATCCCCCCCCCCCCCCCCCCCCCCCCCCCCCCCCCCCCCCCCCCCCCCCCCCCCCCCCCCCCCCCCCCCCCCCCCCCCCCCCCCCCCCCCCCCCCCCCCCCCCCCCCCCCCCCCCCCCCCCCCCCCCCCCCCCCCCCCCCCCCCCCCCCCCCCCCCCCCCCCCCCCCCCCCCCCCCCCCCCCCCCCCCCCCCCCCCCCCCCCCCCCCCCCCCCCCCCCCCCCCCCCCCCCCCCCCCCCCCCCCCCCCCCCCCCCCCCCCCCCCCCCCCCCCCCCCCCCCCCCCCCCCCCCCCCCCCCCCCCCCCCCCCCCCCCCCCCCCCCCCCCCCCCCCCCCCCCCCCCCCCCCCCCCCCCCCCCCCCCCCCCCCCCCCCCCCCCCCCCCCCCCCCCCCCCCCCCCCCCCCCCCCCCCCCCCCCCCCCCCCCCCCCCCCCCCCCCCCCCCCCCCCCCCCCCCCCCCCCCCCCCCCCCCCCCCCCCCCCCCCCCCCCCCCCCCCCCCCCCCCCCCCCCCCCCCCCCCCCCCCCCCCCCCCCCCCCCCCCCCCCCCCCCCCCCCCCCCCCCCCCCCCCCCCCCCCCCCCCCCCCCCCCCCCCCCCCCCCCCCCCCCCCCCCCCCCCCCCCCCCCCCCCCCCCCCCCCCCCCCCCCCCCCCCCCCCCCCCCCCCCCCCCCCCCCCCCCCCCCCCCCCCCCCCCCCCCCCCCCCCCCCCCCCCCCCCCCCCCCCCCATGATCTCCATCATCATGATCTCCATCATTGTGTCTCCATGAAGTTGCTCGCAAGTATTACTTCTACTACTATGGCTAACGCGTTTAGCAATAAAGTAAAGTAATTTACATGGCGTTTCTCAATGACACGCGGGTCATACAAAAAAATAAAGACAACTCCTATGGCTCCTGCCGGTTGTCATACTCATCGACATGCAAGTCGTGATTCCTATTACAATAGCATGAACATCTCATACATCACATATAGATCATTCATCATTCATCACAACTTTGGCCATATCATATCACAAAGCACTTGCTGCAAAAACAAGTTAGACGTCCTCTAATTGTTGTTGCAAGTTTTACGTGGCTAAAATAGGGTTCTAGCAAGAACGTTTTCTTACCTATGTGAAAGCCACAACGTGATTTGTCAACTTCTATTTACCCTTCATAAGGACCCTTTTCATCGAATCCGCTCCAACTAAAGTGGGAGAGACAGACACCCGCCAGCCACCTTATGCAAGTAGTGCATGTTAGTCGGTGGAACCGGTCTCATGTAAGCGTACGTGTAAGGTTGGTCCGGGCCGCTTCATCCCACAATACCGTTGAAGCATGATAAGACTAGTAGCGGCAAGAAAGTTGACAACATCAACGCCCACAACAAACAAATTGTGTTCTACTCGTGCAAGAGAACTACGCATAGACCTAGCTCATGATGCCACTGTTGGGGAACGTTGCAGAAAACAAAAAAATTTCTACGGTTTCACCAAGATCCATCTAGGAGTTCATCTAGCAACGAGTGATTGGATTGCATCTACATACCTTTGTAGATCACGTGCGGAAGCAATTCATCACAAAGCTCTTGTAGCTCGGTGGAAGCGACTGGAGGATTCTGTCAATGACCGCGTCATCCGGGAGATTAACTCCCAGCTGAGTCAAGAGGTTATGTAACCCAGACATAGTGAGTATGTGCTCACTGACAGAACTGTTTTCCTCCATCTTACAGCTGAAGAACTTGTCGGAGACTTGATATCTCTCGACCCGGTCATGAGCTTGGAAAACCATTTTCAGCTCTTCGAACATCTCATATGCTCCGTGTCTCTCAAAACGCTTTTGGAGCCCCGGCTCTAAGCTGTAAAGCATGCCGCACTGAACGAGGGAGTAGTCATCGGTACGTGCCTGCCAAGCGTTCATAACTTCTTGTTCTGCAGGGAGAACAGGTGCGTCACCTAGCGGTGCTTGTAGGACATAATCTTTCTTGGCAGCTATGAGGATGATCCTCAGGTTCCGGACCCAGTCCGTGTAGTTATTGCCATCGTCTTTCAGCTTGGTTTTCTCTAGGAACGCGTTGAAGTTGAGGACTACGTTGGCCATTTGATCTACAAGACATATTGTAAAATTTTAGACTAAGTTCATGATAATTAAGTTCATCTAATCAAATTATTCAATGAACTCCCACTTAGATAAACATCCCTCCTGTAATCTAAGTATAACATGATCCGAGTTAACTAGGCCGTGTCCGATCATCACGTGAGACGGACTAGCCAACGTCGGTGAACATCTTCATGTTGATCGTATCTTCTATACGACTCATGCTCGACCTTTCGGTCTTCTGTGTTCCGAGGCCATGTCTGTACATGCTAGGCTCGTCAAGTCAACCTAAGTGTTTGCATGTGTAAATCTGTCTTACACCCGTTGTATGTGAACGTTGGAATCTATCACACCCGATCATCACGTGGTGCTTCGAAATAACGAACTGTCGCAACGGTGCACAGTTAGGGGGAACACTTTCTTGAAATTATTCCCCCCCCCCCCCCCCCCCCCCCCCCCCCCCCCCCCCCCCCCCCCCCCCCCCCCCCCCCCCCCCCCCCCCCCCCCCCCCCCCCCCCCCCCCCCCCCCCCCCCCCCCCCCCCCCCCCCCCCCCCCCCCCCCCCCCCCCCCCCCCCCCCCCCCCCCCCCCCCCCCCCCCCCCCCCCCCCCCCCCCCCCCCCCCCCCCCCCCCCCCCCCCCCCCCCCCCCCCCCCCCCCCCCCCCCCCCCCCCCCCCCCCCCCCCCCCCCCCCCCCCCCCCCCCCCCCCCCCCCCCCCCCCCCCCCCCCCCCCCCCCCCCCCCCCCCCCCCCCCCCCCCCCCCCCCCCCCCCCCCCCCCCCCCCCCCCCCCCCCCCCCCCCCCCCCCCCCCCCCCCCCCCCCCCCCCCCCCCCCCCCCCCCCCCCCCCCCCCCCCCCCCCCCCCCCCCCCCCCCCCCCCCCCCCCCCCCCCCCCCCCCCCCCCCCCCCCCCCCCCCCCCCCCCCCCCCCCCCCCCCCCCCCCCCCCCCCCCCCCCCCCCCCCCCCCCCCCCCCCCCCCCCCCCCCCCCCCCCCCCCCCCCCCCCCCCCCCCCCCCCCCCCCCCCCCCCCCCCCCCCCCCCCCCCCCCCCCCCCCCCCCCCCCCCCCCCCCCCCCCCCCCCCCCCCCCCCCCCCCCCCCCCCCCCCCCCCCCCCCCCCCCCCCCCCCCCCCCCCCCCCCCCCCCCCCCCCCCCCCCCCCCCCCCCCCCCCCCCCCCCCCCCCCCCCCCCCCCCCCCCCCCCCCCCCCCCCCCCCCCCCCCCCCCCCCCCCCCCCCCCCCCCCCCCCCCCCCCCCCCCCCCCCCCCCCCCCCCCCCCCCCCCCCCCCCCCCCCCCCCCCCCCCCCCCCCCCCCCCCCCCCCCCCCCCCCCCCCCCCCCCCCCCCCCCCCCCCCCCCCCCCCCCCCCCCCCCCCCCCCCCCCCCCCCCCCCCCCCCCCCCCCCCCCCCCCCCCCCCCCCCCCCCCCCCCCCCCCCCCCCCCCCCCCCCCCCCCCCCCCCCCCCCCCCCCCCCCCCCCCCCCCCCCCCCCCCCCCCCCCCCCCCCCCCCCCCCCCCCCCCCCCCCCCCCCCCCCCCCCCCCCCCCCCCCCCCCCCCCCCCCCCCCCCCCCCCCCCCCCCCCCCCCCCCCCCCCCCCCCCCCCCCCCCCCCCCCCCCCCCCCCCCCCCCCCCCCCCCCCCCCCCCCCCCCCCCCCCCCCCCCCCCCCCCCCCCCCCCCCCCCCCCCCCCCCCCCCCCCCCCCCCCCCCCCCCCCCCCCCCCCCCCCCCCCCCCCCCCCCCCCCCCCCCCCCCCCCCCCCCCCCCCCCCCCCCCCCCCCCCCCCCCCCCCCCCCCCCCCCCCCCCCCCCCCCCCCCCCCCCCCCCCCCCCCCCCCCCCCCCCCCCCCCCCCCCCCCCCCCCCCCCCCCCCCCCCCCCCCCCCCCCCCCCCCCCCCCCCCCCCCCCCCCCCCCCCCCCCCCCCCCCCCCCCCCCCCCCCCCCCCCCCCCCCCCCCCCCCCCCCCCCCCCCCCCCCCCCCCCCCCCCCCCCCCCCCCCCCCCCCCCCCCCCCCCCCCCCCCCCCCCCCCCCCCCCCCCCCCCCCCCCCCCCCCCCCCCCCCCCCCCCCCCCCCCCCCCCCCCCCCCCCCCCCCCCCCCCCCCCCCCCCCCCCCCCCCCCCCCCCCCCCCCCCCCCCCCCCCCCCCCCCCCCCCCCCCCCCCCCCCCCCCCCCCCCCCCCCCCCCCCCCCCCCCCCCCCCCCCCCCCCCCCCCCCCCCCCCCCCCCCCCCCCCCCCCCCCCCCCCCCCCCCCCCCCCCCCCCCCCCCCCCCCCCCCCCCCCCCCCCCCCCCCCCCCCCCCCCCCCCCCCCCCCCCCCCCCCCCCCCCCCCCCCCCCCCCCCCCCCCCCCCCCCCCCCCCCCCCCCCCCCCCCCCCCCCCCCCCCCCCCCCCCCCCCCCCCCCCCCCCCCCCCCCCCCCCCCCCCCAGGGCCCCATGGGCTGAAGTGGGGAGGGGAACCAGCCCATAGTGGGCTGGTGCACCCCCTTGGCCCACCCCGTGCGCCTAGGGTTGAAACCCTAGGGTGGGGGGGGCACCCCAGTTGCCTTGGGGGCCACTCCACCCTTGGCTGCCGCCCCCTAGGAAATCCCATCTCCTAGGGCCGGCGCACCCCCTTGGGGAGCCTATATAAAGGGGGGAGGGAGGGGCAGCCGCACCCTTGACTCTTGGCGCCTCCCTCTCCCCTGCTACACCTCTCCCTCTCGCAGTAGAACGGCGAAGCCCTGCTGCGGTGACTCCTGCATCCACCACCACGCCGTCGTGCTGCTGGATCTTCATCAACCTCTCCTTCCCCCTTGCTGGATCAAGAAGGAGGAGACGTCATGCTGACCGTACGTGTGTTGAACGCGGAGGTGCCGTCCGTTCGGCGCTAGGATCTCCGGTGATTTGGATCACGTCGAGTACGACTCCCTCAGTGTGCGTAGGAAATTTTTTGAAATTACTACGTTCCTCAACAGTGGCATCCGAGCCTGGTTTTATGCGTAGATGTCATATGCACGAGTAGAACACAAGTGAGTTGTGGGCGATATAAGTCATACTACTTACCAACATGTCATACTTTGGTTCGGTTGTATTGTTGGATGAAGCGGCCCGGACTGACATTACGCGTACGCTTACGCGAGACTGGTTCTACCGACGTGCTTTGCACACACGTGGCTGGCGGGTGTCAGTTTCTCCAACTTTAACTGAACCGAGTGTTGTTGGAAATATGCCCTAGAGGCAATAATAAAAGCATTATTATTATATTTCCTTGTTCATGATAATTGTCTTTTATTCATGCTATAATTGTGTTATCCGGAAATCGTAATACATGTGTGAATGCATAGACACCAACATGTCCCTAGTAAGCCTCTAGTTGACTAGCTCGTTGATCAACAGATAGTCATGGTTTCCTGACTATGGACATTGGATGTCATTGATAACGAGATCACATCATTAGGAGAATGATGTGATGGACAAGACCCAATCCTAAACATAGCACAAGATCGTATAGTTCGTTTGCTAGAGTTTTTCCAATGTCAAGTATATTTTCCTTAGACCATGAGATCGTGTAACTCCCGGATGCCGTAGGAGTGCTTTGGGTGTACCAAACGTCACAACGTAACTGGGTGACTATAAAGGTATACTACGGGTATCTCCGAAAGTGTCCGTTGGGTTGACACGGATCAAGACTGGGATTTGTCACTCCGTATGACGGAGAGGTATCTCTGGGCCCACTCGGTAATGCATCATCATAATGAGCTCAAAGTGACCAAGTTTCTGGTCACGGGATCATGCATTATGGTACGAGTAAAGTGACTTGCCGGTAACGAGATTGAACGAGGTATTGGGATACCGACGATCGAATCTCGGGCAAGTAACGTACCGATCGACAAAGGGAATTGTATACGGGGTTGCTTGAATCCTCGACATCGTGGTTCATCCGATGAGATCATCGAGGAGCATGTGGGAGCCAACATGGGTATCCAGATCCCGCTGTTGGTTATTGACCGGAGAGCCATCTCGGTCATGTCTACATGTCTCCCGAACCCGTAGGGTCTACACACTTAAGGTTCGGTGACGCTAGGGTTGTAGAGATATGAATATGCAGTAACCCGAAAGTTGTTCGGAGTCCCGGATGAGATCCCGGATGTCACGAGGAGTTCTAGAATGGTCCGGAGGTGAAGAATTATATATAGGAAGTGCAGTTTCGGCCATCGAGAGAGTTTCAGGGGTCACCGGTATTGTACCGGGACCACCGGATGGGTCCCGGGGGTCCACCGGGTGGGGCCACCCATCCCGGACCCCCCCCCCCCCCCCCCCCCCCCCCCCCCCCCCCCCCCCCCCCCCCCCCCCCCCCCCCCCCCCCCCCCCCCCCCCCCCCCCCCCCCCCCCCCCCCCCCCCCCCCCCCCCCCCCCCCCCCCCCCCCCCCCCCCCCCCCCCCCCCCCCCCCCCCCCCCCCCCCCCCCCCCCCCCCCCCCCCCCCCCCCCCCCCCCCCCCCCCCCCCCCCCCCCCCCCCCCCCCCCCCCCCCCCCCCCCCCCCCCCCCCCCCCCCCCCCCCCCCCCCCCCCCCCCCCCCCCCCCCCCCCCCCCCCCCCCCCCCCCCCCCCCCCCCCCCCCCCCCCCCCCCCCCCCCCCCCCCCCCCCCCCCCCCCCCCCCCCCCCCCCCCCCCCCCCCCCCCCCCCCCCCCCCCCCCCCCCCCCCCCCCCCCCCCCCCCCCCCCCCCCCCCCCCCCCCCCCCCCCCCCCCCCCCCCCCCCCCCCCCCCCCCCCCCCCCCCCCCCCCCCCCCCCCCCCCCCCCCCCCCCCCCCCCCCCCCCCCCCCCCCCCCCCCCCCCCCCCCCCCCCCCCCCCCCCCCCCCCCCCCCCCCCCCCCCCCCCCCCCCCCCCCCCCCCCCCCCCCCCCCCCCCCCCCCCCCCCCCCCCCCCCCCCCCCCCCCCCCCCCCCCCCCCCCCCCCCCCCCCCCCCCCCCCCCCCCCCCCCCCCCCCCCCCCCCCCCCCCCCCCCCCCCCCCCCCCCCCCCCCCCCCCCCCCCCCCCCCCCCCCCCCCCCCCCCCCCCCCCCCCCCCCCCCCCCCCCCCCCCCCCCCCCCCCCCCCCCCCCCCCCCCCCCCCCCCCCCCCCCCCCCCCCCCCCCCCCCCCCCCCCCCCCCCCCCCCCCCCCCCCCCCCCCCCCCCCCCCCCCCCCCCCCCCCCCCCCCCCCCCCCCCCCCCCCCCCCCCCCCCCCCCCCCCCCCCCCCCCCCCCCCCCCCCCCCCCCCCCCCCCCCCCCCCCCCCCCCCCCCCCCCCCCCCCCCCCCCCCCCCCCCCCCCCCCCCCCCCCCCCCCCCCCCCCCCCCCCCCCCCCCCCCCCCCCCCCCCCCCCCCCCCCCCCCCCCCCCCCCCCCCCCCCCCCCCCCCCCCCCCCCCCCCCCCCCCCCCCCCCCCCCCCCCCCCCCCCCCCCCCCCCCCCCCCCCCCCCCCCCCCCCCCCCCCCCCCCCCCCCCCCCCCCCCCCCCCCCCCCCCCCCCCCCCCCCCCCCCCCCCCCCCCCCCCCCCCCCCCCCCCCCCCCCCCCCCCCCCCCCCCCCCCCCCCCCCCCCCCCCCCCCCCCCCCCCCCCCCCCCCCCCCCCCCCCCCCCCCCCCCCCCCCCCCCCCCCCCCCCCCCCCCCCCCCCCCCCCCCCCCCCCCCCCCCCCCCCCCCCCCCCCCCCCCCCCCCCCCCCCCCCCCCCCCCCCCCCCCCCCCCCCCCCCCCCCCCCCCCCCCCCCCCCCCCCCCCCCCCCCCCCCCCCCCCCCCCCCCCCCCCCCCCCCCCCCCCCCCCCCCCCCCCCCCCCCCCCCCCCCCCCCCCCCCCCCCCCCCCCCCCCCCCCCCCCCCCCCCCCCCCCCCCCCCCCCCCCCCCCCCCCCCCCCCCCCCCCCCCCCCCCCCCCCCCCCCCCCCCCCCCCCCCCCCCCCCCCCCCCCCCCCCCCCCCCCCCCCCCCCCCCCCATCTCGAGCGTAATGCTACACATATTCATAGTGTGAATACCAAAATATGTAAGGTTGATAATGATAGTCCCACATACTTGTGGCACTGCCGCCTTGGTCACATAGGTGTCAAACGCATGAAGAAGCTCCATGCAGATGGACTTTTAGAGTCTCTTGATTACGAATCATTTGACACGTGCGAACCATGCCTCATGGGTAAAATGACCAAGACTCCGTTCTCAGGAATAATGGAGCAAGCAACCAACTTATTGGAAATCATACATACTGATGTGTGTGAAGGAAATATGCCCTAGAGGCAATAATAAAGTTATTATTTATTTCCTTATATCATGATAAATGTTTATTATTCATGCTACTATACAGACTGGGTCCGGAACCTGAGGATCATCCTCATAGCTGCCAAGAAAGATTATGTCCTAGAAGCACCGCTAGGTGACGCACCCGTCCCACAGAACCAAGACGTTATGAACGCTTGGCAGACACGTGCTGATGATTACTCCCTCGTTCAGTGCAGCATGCTTTACAGCTTAGAAACGGGGCTCCAAAAGCATTTTGAGAGACACGGAGCATATGAGATGTTCGAAGAGCTGAAAATGGTTTTTCAAGCTCATGCCCGGGTCGAGAGATATGAAGTCTCCGACAAGTTCTTCAGCTGTAAGATGGAGGAAAATAGTTCTGTCAGCGAGCACATACTCAAAATGTCTGGGTTGCATAACCGCTTGACTCAGCTGGGAGTTAATCTCCCGGATGACGCGGTCATTGACAGAATCCTTCAGTCGCTTCCACCGAGCTACAAGAGCTTTGTGATGAACTTCAATATGTAGGGGATGGAAAAGACCATTCCTGAAGTATTTTCAATGCTGAAATCATCAGAGGTAGAAGTCAAAAAGGAACATCAAGTGTTGATGGTTAATAAAACCAGTAAGTTCAAGAAAGGCAAGGGTAAGAAGAACTTCAAGAAGGACGGCAAGGGAGTTGCCGCGCCCGGTAAGCAAGTTGCCGGGAAGAAGCCAAAGAATGGACCCAAGCCCGAGACTGAGTGTTTTTATTGCAAGGGAAGTGGTCACTGGAAGCGGAACTGCCCCAAATACTTAGCGGACAAGAAGGCCGGCATCATGAAAGGTATATGTGATATACATGTAATTGATGTGTACCTTACTAGTACTCGTAGTAGCTCCTGGGTATTTGATACCGGTGCAGTTGCTCACATTTGTAACTCAAAGCAGGA